>JAMKCH010015459.1:0-25437 GCA_023653785.1 Ophioderma brevispina
CAAACTGTTGTCAAATGTGGAGGCAGCAGCTGGTTGTTGCTGTATTTTGTACATGGAATATTCCAATATTTGTTTACACAAATCCATTATTTTTAGGTGGTTATATTTAACAAACAAAGGATTAGATGCCCACTTCTGTAATCACTGTTGCTCACTGCTCTCAGTGCCCGCTTTTGCAGTATGCAGTTTCTTCATGCCATGCAATTGCCATGCAGTGATACCATATGTGCATATGTGAGAGAAAAACAGTGATGTGTTATAGAGACTACGACGTGCCAGTTTCAGGTAGAAAGTGCTACTTTAATATAAAATTCCAATACTGCTTGAACATTTCTTCCAACTAACATGGCTTCCAGGATAGATTTTGGTCGATAGTGATTCCTAAAAATTTAAAAGCATTCACTTGATGTATTTGGTATTATCGATGGGAGCTATTCAAAGAGTTATTTAATTTTGTTTTTGGAGTGCCAAAAAGCATATAGTTATTTTTTAAGATTGAGGTGAAAGTTTATTTTCTTAACCAGTGTTTAGTTTTACTTATACCATTATTATTATGGTATTTAGTTTGTTAATAATCATGATGTGATGTAAATGCACAAGTATCATCTGCATATAATATAAAAGACAATCATGAGCAGGTAATTGGAATATCATTAACAGAAATAATAAAACCCAAGGGTCCTAAAATAGAGCCTTGTGGCATACAGTGTCGATTATGTTAGTTGAAGATTTGTGACTATTGTAAGCAACAAATGCATTCTTGTTTGTGAGGTTAATTTTTGAACCAACCAAGACAATACCTAGAAGCCATAAGTGATGCTTTAGCTAAGAGGACATCTGATTATAGTTGTCAAAGCCTTGGAGTCCCATTTGTGCACAAGCTTTGTTATAACCATACTTGTGGAGTCGTTTGGGACGATTACCAAATGGTTTTCAAAAAGTATGTTTGGGTTTGTCAATACATGAAATGCATTGTTAAAAACACGACGCTCTAAATTTTAGAAAATCCAGGTAGAACAGCAATTGGCCTATCGTAGTAAAATTATCTTTGCTATCTTTTTTATGGAATAGGAAATAGACTCTGGCAATTTTAAGTGATCAGGTACTGTGCCTGTTGTGTTTAGTGACATGGGTATATGGATAGTAAGGGGGAAGCTTACTTCACAAGGCGGTTCTCGAAACCACAAACGGTCCCGCCCGTCGCGATAGTAAGTGGAGGGAAATATAACTTTAAAGATCACAGGGAAGAGAGGAATGTGATTTTTGATGGAAATAAGTGGTTATAAACACTGAGGCTGCTGCAATAGCAGGTGCAATGTGACGGTATCAATTGTTGCCTACATTGACCATACAACTACTTGTAGGTATTACCTTAGATGACCTCGCATTACCTTGGAATGACCTTCACAATTTTCGTTTTAGGAAAATGTGGACACATCCACAAAGTTTTCATGAACCTACAAATGTTAGTAGTTGACTTGATAACCCCACGACCTTGAAGTGAACCTTAAAAATTTCGGCAATGAATGCGTACTTCAAACCTAACCATCGTTTTTTCCATTACCAACTACCATGTGTATGGATTGGACCTTGATGAACCCCACATGACCCTTGAATGACCAATCAAAATTTTTGGCACTGAATGTTGACCACAGACCCACCAAGGTTTCCATCACCTACCAAAACATACCTTAGTATTTGGACCCTGGATACCACCACATGCCCTGAAATGACCTCAAAATTTTTTGGGCAGTGAATGCTAGACTACAACCCCACCAAGTTTCATCATCCTACCACATTTGGCAAGGGCTAAGCACTTTAATTCCATTTGAACCTTGAATGACCCACAATGACCTTGAAATGACCTTCAAATTTTCGGCACTGAATGTTTGGACCACACCCACCAAGTTTGATTCATCCTGACACAATGCCAAGGCTTATAGCAAATTAAACCCATTTTTGATCCAATTTGGACCCCATTTGTGACATATTTACCTTTGGACCCAGCCAGGCCACATTACCCATCTCCGAAATCTTTCCGCCGCCCTACTTGAGCGACATCTATGGGTCCAAAAAAGCTGGACACCCCTCTTGCTGAGATAAAAAAGATATCGTTGTGTTTACAAGCCAAAGATATAGCAATTTAATCCCATTTGACCAAATTTGACTCTATTTTTTGACTCATATTTACCTTTGACCCAAGCCACATGACCCATCTCCGAACTCGTCTGCCGCCATACTTGAGCGACATCTATGGTGCGAAGATGGATAACCCATCTTGCTGAGATAAAAAGATTCGTGTTTACAAGCCAAAATTATAGCAATTTAATAATCCATCCCATTTTTTTTACCGAATTTGACCTCTATTTTTTGACCATTTTTACCCTTTGACCACAGCCACACGACCCATCTCCGAACCAGCCGCCCCTACTTGAGCTACATCTATGGTGCGCAGATGGACACCCCACACTTGCTTAGATAAAAAGAATATCGTGTTACAAGGTTTGTAGCAATTTAACCTATTTTTGACTATATTTGACCTTTGACCCAGACACAGAACCCACTTAGAAAGCCAAGGGCCCACGAGTACTTGAGAGACATCTATGTTGCAAAGATGACACCCACCTACACTGCTTAGATCCAAAAGATATCGCGTGGACAACACACACACACCACACACGCACGGACGAAGAGCATTCTATAGTACCCCCTTTGCAAACATAAGTTGGCGGGGGACCAAAAAAGCAAGTTTTTTTTTAATAATAATAGCTGAATGCAGTCATGAACCTTGGACTTTTTTTTTGGCTTAAATATGAGACTTTAATTACTTCGCTCTTGTGAGGGGAGTAAAGAAACATTGTAATATCGATTGGATTAGAGATAAGTTGAAAAGATAGTGATTAGTATGTTGTATTTGCTTGACCCTGATTTGGGCCTATGTTAATGAAGAAGTACAATTAAAATATTCAGGAATTGTGTAGGATAGTTAATAATTTGATCATTTAGGTTTTAAATCGGTAGACAACATCTCAGTTTGGTTTTTGTTATTATTGTTAGTATTTTCCAGGTATTTTTAATATTTTTCGTTTTTATTTATTTGATTTACAAAATAGTGCTTTTTAACAGTCCTTAATAGTTTATTAAACGTTGTTAATTTAATTGTCTTATATTTAGTTTATTTTGTGGGGTGCTGATTATTTAAGGATTGTTTATAAATCTACTCTTATATTTCTCATTTTGATTTAAATCTTTAGTTATCCATGGTGATTTTGGTTGTTTTAGACGTAGATTTATTGGTTTCTTGGTAAGGGGTGTGAAACTTATCGAGTAAGATATTAAACATTTCAATAAAGTTATAAATATTAAGTTACCACAAGCATATAATAAAATAATAACACACACCAGAACCATATTAATTGTTAGCAAGCAAGCCGCCTAACAAATAAACATAACAAACTAACACATAGTCATCAAGGCATCCAAAGCCGCAAACACGTGCGTCAATGGCCTGCCTGGTTTACTCTTATTTTCCGCTCCAAGATCACATGGACCGCTCGGCGGCAATCAAAGGATAATATAAGAGCTCTCCGACGGTTGTAAAAAGTCTGCGTTTATTCCGTCCGAATGACCGCTATAAATCCAGTATATAAATTCCAGTAATATATAAAGTATAGGAATATGCTTCGTAGCGGAGTATTCCGTATGAGACGACCACTAGTCCAGTATCAAAATCCAGTTAATGTTGCTGACTATGACAGAAGCTGCGGTAACACGCGTCCGTGTGGTCCGGCTGCCAAAACGGAATTGAAGAAGAGCAATGGTCGATAGGGCGTGACCTGGGGTCACTGGGCGAGCCCATTTCATCTTAGGGGTGCTAAAAGAGGTATTTTGGGCATTTCCAATTTTAGAGGGAAATGCAGATATTCAGTCACCATTGTGTAAAGGAAATCAGCTCCAGTTGTAATGATTTGGTCAGTGCGCGTCATCCTCTGAATCCAGTTTCGTTTTGCATAGCCACTATGAAGTACACACAGAAAGAAGAAAGAAGGATGGCCGCGGCCATAAGTTCACCATAAATCCAAACCCAGCAAATGCAAATTGCACCATCTGCTGTAGACAGTCCCTTCAACTTCCTCAGTGCCTGTGGAATTTGTAGACCAGGATCTTGATCTGGAGGCAAAGACCCATTCCCTGTCAATATTTACCAGCAACACCAGCCAAACAGGAGAATAAACCACCAGTTTCAATTTTCACAACTGCGTGGTAGATATTTACCAGAATAACTTAAAAAAATAAAATCAACCATCTGTAAATGTGTTACTCAGTGTTAACTATTTTAATACTGTGATGGATTTCAATGTCCTTCCGTGTCGGATTGATGGGGGTTAACTCGTGATCCAATGTTGGATTTTAAATGTTATGGTATATGCTTTTACAAGTGACTGAATAAGTCAAAATGAAACTTTTGTGATATTTACCCTCTGCTTTGGATGGATCAATACTGAAGAAGAGGACATATTTTGGGATAAGTAGTAAGTAAATATGAAACTTTTATTATGGTTCATTTCAAAAAAAAATACAGGCCTATGGCATGCTGTAAATAGCTTTGGCCTTGTCAGTTCAAGAAATTTTAACCAAATGATGAAACGAATCTATATAGTCGGGATATAAAACAAATAGTGACTTCTATGAGGGGCACAGTTTAAAATTATAGGCCCTTGTGATGTAAACCAGACTATGCCCTCAGCTTGCTGGGCCGACGGCTTAGTCATGGTTTTGACATCCACCTCGGGCCTATAATTTTAATGTGCCCTCATAGCAGTCAATATTTGTATACTGTACACAGGACCAACTGCTTAATGTCCCTACTGAAAATTAAGATGCTTTCAAGTACCCACATTCCAGGTGGACCATGTGAATAACAGAATGTCTGTTTTTATTCAGTCTAACATAATTAAATAAATCAAGGCATGGAGACTTGAATAAATCCCGAAGTGCCTTTTCTTGGAATCAACTGGGGACCCTCGAACCAGAGGTGAGCATCTTAACTACTACTAAATAATTGGTATAGGACACTCGATCAACGTAGTGGAGGCATACGGCAAATGAATCTGTAGCTTATCGACTCGCCAGTCAATACGTGACGCTTAAAATTTATGCTACATCACTAATACGTCATAACTGTAATAAATTAGGAGCTAATAGGTATCTTATCAAAAAAGGTGAACGCATTACTATCGGATATTGAAATTGTCTGTGGGCATTTTGTCAGTTTCACCCGCCTCCCACTCTGATATTACCTGTTTCTGTAATCATGGTAACTAACTTCTGCGCCCATTCCAGCAAAATCCACACCATGAATAGACCGTAGCATTGATGTCATCAGGACACAACGGGTTGTAGTAAAACTACAAGATCACCCAGTCAGAAAAAAGGTTCATCTAGCATGGGGATTGAGTCTCAATGCCGTCAGATTCACTCCATCAACAAAACCTAACCCATGTACCATCGTCAGCGTCTATATATACATCTGAAAATGACACGGTAAGGTTTTTGAATTTCTGTTTCTTAAATTTTAACCTTTGAAATATTTCATAAATCCACTGTAGTTGTGTATTAATTTACAGGAAAATCTCGAAAAAACCAATGTAAGTTATGATTTCCTGACACTAGAATGCCTCAACTGTTTTTGCCTTGCCTCAATCAAGGGAAATTCCACTACCCATGTTTTCTGTGTAAATGACAGTAGGTGAAGACCATTGCATAGTTTATAGAAAACCAGTAACATCAATTCGTGACATTTTTTTCATGTTTCTTCAGGTGGATGAGCCTTTGAAGCAGGGCCAATCAGTCGGGCAATTTTTTTCTTTTTTTTTTTTTTTTTTTTTTTTTTTTTTTTAATTCAAATTATTATTATTTTGGTTTGCCCCAGAACAACTGATTTTACATGTCGACACTACAGCAATTTTGTTTCAGAATCTCCAAAACTCAGAATGTGGGACAGTTGACGCTAGGAACAGGTTTTTCTGACTCAGAGAGTTTTCAAAATATTTATTTTGTTAATAATGGAAAAAATAGTCCACCTAGAACTAAAGATAGTAACCTAAAATGCACATTCCGAAATTTGAAATGAATCGGATTTTTCATTTTGATGCAGTAAACATTTATGTGTAGTATTACGTCCCATAGGATACTGTGTATAACAAAAATTCCGGATCCGGAATTTTATAACAAAGTTGCGATTTTCTATATGAAGGAATTCGATTTAAGCTTAGCAATTTCACACAGTGATTAGTATATGGACAAGCATTATGTACATGCAAAAAACACGATATTTTTGGAAATTGAGGGCGCCCGCCTCAGGAATCTCTGAATCGGCCTTTAAAAACTGGTTGAAATATCGGCACAAAACTTTACAGATGGGGGCTTTGGGATGAAGGCCATTCTATCAAGATGAAAAATTTAAAGACTTAAATCGGGCCATCCCCCTTTAAGGATTTGGTTTAGGGTTAACAGGACTTAATATTTACATGGAAAATTGTGTGTCAGAATAAGTGGGTCATGTTATGTACACACCTCATTAAAGGTAACACTTATTTAGTACAAACCTTGCACAAAGATCAGTGTTGCTGTTACAACCTGTGGTATGTCAGTCTTCAATACAGTAGCATTGAACTCCTTCAAGTCCACTCCATTGATTTCACCACCAACTTCAAAGTTTCCAGTGACAGTTACATTCTCAAGAAAAGTATAGAACCCTGAAAGGAAATGGTTTGAGGACGATTTATTTTCTGGAACCAAAAGGAAACCAAAACAAATCATATCGCACACAATATCAACTTTAAATGTAAACTTTTAGGTTTCCAAACAAAGCACCCTAATAGATATCTAAGGACATGTCCTCATGCTTTAGACAGTACAACTTGAATTCTGAGGAAGATAGAGTGCTGGAGGTCCCTAGTCTCCTGACTGCCCCAAAATGGTACATAAATTACAATAAATCCTGTACTGATTAATATTGAAATTAAACACAAAAATGCCCAACTTTGCAAGTGTAATGAATCATTCAAATTTAGTATGGTATGTAATCATCTCAATGTTGGGGTGTGTACCAAGACTGCTGATGACATGACCATGAACATTGTTTAGGGGGAGAACCGGGAAAATTTTTCAAAAACTACCGCAAGTGTTCCAACAATTTTGTCCAAGATACACAATCATTAGGTATTCAGTGACGCATCTAATCTACAGTATCTAACCTAATGACTACCCCGTAGCTGCCCACTAGGTGGAGAGAAGGTAAACATGGTGTGGACAGTCCCGGAGTAGGTACACAGCTACAACACCGTCATCTTGATAGTATGCAAATTGAGAATTATGTTTGTTCTCTCTATTTAGTTGTTTTTTTTTCTTTTGAGGAAAATCCTCACAAAATTTACATCGGGAATCATCAACCCTCACCCCCCCATATTCTTACACTTTTAATACAAAAATACAAATATATGCCAAAGATATCTAAAAAAATAAATTAGCCATGAGAAATCCTGTACGCGTTGAGAGCTGTTGTAAACACTGGTGCTCTGTAATGATACAGTAATGATACTGTAATGAGCCAATGTGTACACACAGAATCCTGGCCTGCTAGTGTATGTCTAGCAGAGAAGTAACCTGTGTCTATTCGGAAGTAGCTATATAGCTACTTCCATGAAGAATCCGGCTGTGTAATATTGAATTAACTGAGGATCACTTATTATAGACAAGGCGGTTCTCGAACCACAAAGGTCCCCCGCCCGTCGCGAAGGTAAATAGAGGGAAATATAATTTTAAGATCACAGGCAGAATTGTGACGGAAATTAGTGGTTCTCAAACCACTGAGGCTGCTGCCATAGCAGTTGCAATTTGATGTATCAAATGTTGACTACATTGACCATACAACTATTTCTAGTTATTTGACCTTAGATGACCCTACTTGACCTTGAAATGACCTTCACAATTTTTGGTTTAGATATGTTGACCACATCCACAAAGTTTCATGACCTACCACATGTTGAGTTAGTTGACCTTGAATACCCCCATGACCTTGAAATGACCTTCAAAATTTTCGGCAATGAATGCGTACTACACCCATCAGTTTTCATGACCATACTACCATGTGTATGGATTTGACCTTGGATGACCCCAAATGACCTTGAAATGAACCTCACAATTTTTGGCACCGAATGTTGACCACACCCACCCAAGTTGCACATCCGCCCACCTACTTAGTGATTGACCTTAGATGACCTCGCATGACCTTGAAATGAGACCTTCACTGTTTTGGCACTGAATGCTGACCACCCCCATCAAGTTTCCTCATCCGGGCCACTACTTAGTGGTTTGAAACCTTGAATGACCTGACAGGACCTTTGAAATGAACCATCAAAATTTTTGGCCCGTGTTGACCACATCCCACCAAGTTTCATCATCCTACACATCCTTAGTGATTTGACCTTGGAATACCTCGCATGAACCTTGAAATGACCATAAAAATTTTTGGGACTGAATGTTGACCACAACCACCAGGTTCATCATCCTGCCACAAGTGCCAAGGCTTATAGCAATTTAATCCTAACATCCCATTTTTTTGACCGCAATTGACCTTTGACCCATGCCACATGCCCCACCTCCGAACTCAGCCACCGTCTACATGGGTGACATCTATGGTGCGAAGATTGACATTCATACTTGCTTAGATCAAATATATCGTGTTTACAAGGCGTATAACAATACCTATTTTTTGACCAAAATTGACCCTATTGTTTATCATCAGCCGATATTGACCTTTGACCGAAGTCACAGACACACTTACCAATCCATCAACGCCTACTTGAGATCTCTATTTTGCGAGATGGACAACCCCCACTTTTAATCCAGAGATATTGCTTGGACACACACCACACACACCACACACCACCGGACGCAGCATTCTATATCCCCCTTGCCAACTAAAGTTGGCGGGGGACCAAAAATCCATTACACCCAATTTTTTCCCATGGGAGAAGGCATCTCCACTGGCATTTTTAATCTGTACTACTGCTGACAGCTATGAGCAGAGAAAACAAGTGTTAACTGCTGCTTACACTTGGATGACTCCACATGCCTTAGTGCTTAACTGTGACCAAGCAGCTTTAATGTATTGGTCTCTTACCTACCCAGGTCTGGTTAGAATTAACTTTCTCAATTTTCACCTTTATTTTCATGGCAAACTTGTAAAATGTTTTGATATGCAATGTGTCAACTCGGCATTGTTAGCTATTTGTTTGTATACACCCACTCATTTACTTGGACATGTTTAATGTACCTCTCCCCCCCCCCACTTCCCCCTGGCAAACAATGCACTGTCGGATTGCATGCCAAGGGCAGTTTCCATGTAAGAGGCAGCATGCATGTATGTAGGAGTAGTTATAAAACCAAAGTTTTAAATCCGGTTTTGTCCCCACTAAGGTTGGGTGGCCGGATCACCTCACACTCACAGCAATACTGCTGTGTTAGATTTATTGCGGCACAGATAATTGACTGGATGCCCTTCCTGATTGTATGTTTATGTCCCAAATACTTGAGCGGGAGTTTATCGCACTTATTTCATACCTGTACCTGTTGAGTGGTTGATGCAGTCAGTATCTCTTCACTTAGGTCAATTCCCATTAACATGGCCAGATACAGTCACATTTTGATTAGCTGTAAACCCATTACAAGAAAGTCTGAAAAACAGTTCCAAATTGGAAATACATCACCAAATTAGCGTAATACTTCTACTCGATTGAAAGTGATCAAATACGGACTGAGCTTAGATATTGACAGAATACGCTATTCTACTTGCTTAGAGAGTAAAGTAGTGTTTTTAGATGCCTGTTTTGTCTCGATAGCCCTAATCAAATTGCCGGACAACCTGCCTCGCGTTAAATAATCCATTAAAAATCTGACAGGTTCAGAATGACGACTTCTGCTTCTATTCAGTTTACTTTTGTTATTTATAAAAGGAGACTTCCCGCTCCAGGGGATGTCATTGCAAATTAAAAGAGTTCGACAGAGGGATGATAATGCGATAAAGCTGTATAAGCTATCAAAGGAAGTCTTCCCTATGGTGCATTTATCTTCCATTGATCAGTGAAGTCAAACACAGACCAGAATATATTTCCCGTATGCAACTAGAGGCGCACCTTTAAACGCAATTGTGGTACGCAGCGCTTTCAATCAATGCTCGCCTATTGAATGGCAGGCCACTGAATTTTGCACTGAGGTCACTGACTGAGGAAGATAACGCACTAGAGACCAATCTATGACCCGCTACCCTGAAGGATATATACACATATCACAGGATTTGGGGTACATAGATCGGACTCTCGATAAGCAAGACATGAACTTGTATGATATGAAAATAAGTGTCATAGAATTACTTGTTGGCTGAAAAAATTTTGAAAAAATGCCTCGTGGTGTTGTGGGGTGTTGGGGAGGGGGTGGGGTGTTTTTTTAAATAAAAGCAACAAACTTGCAAATTAATGAAAATTTGCCTTGAAAAAGATGGCGCCGTTGAAAGATGTGTTTTTAGCGATGCTCCAAAAATAGTCATCAGAAGAAAATTAGGATGGAGACAAAGCATTGACATGTTTTATATGAAAGATAATGGAGAAGATAAGCCTCCAAAAAATGGAAGAATAAATTGGTTTCAGAAATCACAAATATAGGAATATGTCAAAAATCCAAACCATGGCGGGTGATACTGCAAATATCAAATGATCAGGTCCGAACCTTGTGAATTGACTGAATATGAGGGGCATGAGTTAAAAATATAGGCCCGAGGTATTCAAAACCTTATTACTATGCATAGTATGTTTTTAGATCACCAAGGGCCATATAAATTTTAGAATGCCCCGAATAAAGCAGGTTGCAAATATTGGTTTTAATGCAGTATCAAAACAAAGATTGTTCACAAACTACAGTGTAAAAGTTTTGAAGGATATTAAAATTTACGAACGGCTTAGAGTGAGATTTGTGGCGTGATCACGAGCACGTGTGGAAAAAACTAACGCACGCGAAAATCTGATATACGCCAATGACGCGTGCACGAGTCTCGAGAAAAGTACTATGGGCAAAAGGTACTAGTACGGGCAAAAAAAAGTATATACACGATTTCACGCAAAAATAATGAAACATACCTTGCCATGTGACTTTCATTTAACCAATCAGATGACAATGATTTATCTAGGGAGGTATATAAACCACAAAAAATGGATGCATCACAAAAATAAGCATACATTAAGACATCCCAAACAAGCAAACATTAAAAAAAAAAAAAAAAAAAAAAAAAATATTGACAAGAAAACTTTAGAAGTAACACAACATACCTGTTTCAGCAGGACCACCTTCTGAGGTCAAGATTTACTATACACAGCATCTTCTACAAGCCAAGTGATGTCACCCATTAAGTAAACCCTCAAGAGCAGATCACATGACAATCAATCATTCATAAAGGGATTCAGAGAATAAATTAAGATTACAAATAACCAATATTTGTGCAACAAATTATTCAGGTATCTTTAAGTATAAGATTCATTGGTATATCCTAATTCAATTAAACCTAGCAAAAATTCAAGTAGGAAAATGTTTTTGGACCAGCTCAAATAAAGACAATTGCATATTTATAGTGGTTTTCAATCTATAGCTATCCTAAGCTTTGTATTGTAACTCTCCATGCCTTAATGCACAACCTAGTTTACCGTGTGGCAGTATTAAATTTGACCACCTCATTCTGGGGGTGCTCTCTGGCTCAAAATAAGCCAGGCTCCCAGTTGTCCCCAGCTCAAACTATTGGGACAAAAAGAATAACATTTTCATTCCAATTTTTTAGAGATTGCAAAACACTTGGGCCAAAATGTGGACCAAATTGACGTATAATTTTGCATGGGCCAGAGTAGGTCATCGGGAATTTCCCCTTTCGATTTGCCCTCAGTACACCCGACATTGAAGACCTGCATTATGTAGGAATGGGTTTTATATCAGTGCTACTATTAGTTAAAAAAGGCAATCAAAGAGGCCACTCAAAATTACCTAGAACAATCCTTAAACACCAGAGGTCTATCACCTTTTACAATATCTGATTGGCTCCATTATATGAGAAAAAACGTGATTATAACATCTGTGGACACATTGCAAAACAGACTTAATTTTTTTGAAAACCTTGTTAACGGCAGGTCCTACCCTGTCTTTCATTGTTATTCATGAATATAGTACTGATTGAAGCAAATCAAATTCGCATTAGGACCTCAAAAGCAGTTTAAGGTTAATGCTTAAGTTAAAGTTACATGATAAAAACTATCAACCTGGAAATTGGGCCATACTCGTTGTAATATGTCCTCCGAGCGCTAAACAAAGGATAATTTATAAAGACGTTTTTCATACTTCAACAATACAGAATTAGTCCAAATATGGTACACCCATGTGTATACCAGAGAAGATGGAAGGAAAGAGAGGTGATCGCTTCGAGGACTCGCTAGATAAGCTTGTTTTATCAGCAATACCTATGGTAGCACGCATAACCAATCACTTGAAAGGGCCTTGCACGGATCTTGCGACGTCCACAATGATCTCGATCGCAAATTGCGTGATCGTACGGAGGAATAAACAGGAGCGGCTGTAACGTTGAACGGGTTACAGAAGTTCTTTTTAACAGCGTTTTACCCGTACTCCGGGTTTGCATCAGGTCTTTACGTGTCTTGAAGCGATTGTTTACATCAGAAAGAAGGAATATTATTGAAAATCCCATCAACAAATCGGCGAATTTCGCATTATTATGAAGCGTTTGAAATAGTGGGAATTCAAGGAAATTTTGTGAGGTTATAATTTGACGACTTCGAGGAAGAGGAGATATGTCGTCTTGTTTTTTCAGACCATTTCTCAAGTTCCGATCATTTCCTGGGAATGAAACACGTGGAATACGAAGGCGATTGGTGCAATTTATCCAAATCAGCGACCTTTCGGTGACAAGAAGCGACAAACTTTTTGTCGGAGAGTTAAAAATGGCACTCTCGTTCGCTATTTGATTTTGCATTTTTCGGTAGCTTGTATGCGGCTGACACGAATCTGCAGAAATTACGAGCCACGGAATTCTAAGTTTTTAGGCTCATTCGGCAATGTAGTAAGAGGCTACCGTTGTATTTCCGGGGCATTTTCTGAGGCCAATATATGGTATAAGCAGTGGTATAAACGTGGTGGATTTAGCTAAAGATTATGAGGATTATCAAGTTTGGGAATTTATATCTATATACTATCGAAATGCATTATTCAGCTGCATGTCTGTAAAATTAAAAATTGTAATATCTAGAAAAATGTATCTGGTCACAACAAAGTGATCTTGGGGGTTGTTCCAGTATTTTTCTTAGAGCCTACGTGGTGGGGGTCTCATAGCCTAATCTCCATATTCTTCCCTATTTTTACAAGTTACAAAAGTATTATGATTACAGTCATTTACACCATTGAGTCGTCGAAATAAACTTATAAAAGGCAACAATGTCTCGGACTTCATGTGGTTTGTGTTTTTACTTTCATGCATTTTCACAAGCGTGTTTTGACATTTTTTATTAACAGATCGATTATTACCATGTTCAACTTCAAGTCAAAATTATCCCAATTCATGCCAATTACCCAAACCCAGGAATTATTGATGCAGCCACTGGGGTATCGATACAAATGACATAAAAAGGTTATGGTATAAGATTTCAATTGATAAATTCCGAAATGAATCACTTTCATGCGGATCGCAGAGCTGCCGGCGCGGCGGGCAGTTTTCCCACAGTGGCCCCGGCACAGTCCCCGTCAAATTTGATCAATATACCATTACCACCCCCCCGCGTGCATTTCTCGGGGCATTTTTACACGTGCATAACAATTCACTTTCTTTCTGCCGTTCTTTGTCTCTATATCTCTTCATGTAATTTATGATAAATCTTCATCAACAAATCGGCATAGGAGCTGTCGGTAGGCGTTCTTATTTTCAGTGGACGTGAGAACGACATAATTCGAAATGAGCTGTCAGTGCTGCATGCTGTGGGTTTGTTGTTTTACATTGAAACCTATGATGTGCGCAGGCGCCAAGCCGTGCACAGACCCCTTCTGACCCGAATCGATCTACTTTCCTCCTCGGTTACTTTGTTACTTATCCTATTGGGTACTTAAATTCAATAGCGGAACTCCCTCGGTCCGCAACAACATATAGTCTTTTGAAGTGCTGCGATGCATCTCCTCTTCCTTACATCTTCTCTGTTTTACTTACTTCTTTAAATCCGTTATGTTATGATTTTCATCCACAAACATGGCCTGTCATTGTGAGATCAGTAATGTTGACACCATCAATCAATCCACTGCAAGTACATCCCCTAGCACAGACACTAGACCTAAAAAAACAGAGTCAAAGGTTAATATATGTTTACAAGTCAATTGACATCAGTGGGCAACGCAAACACATTTTTACAAAAATATATCAAACATTGATCTATAAGACTACCTAATAAAATTCTAAAGATTACTTGACTTTCATAGGAAGGCCTTCAAACTTTGTGTTATAGTTTTGTCCCAATCTATGCCGACATCACTTATGTTCTTAAGTTTTTGTCTAAAATCTGGTGAAACTAAGTTATTGACAACATGGTAATATCAAACCCCTTAAACCCAATTCCATGTCTGCTTTAGCTTACAATTTTTGCTTTTGACAGCATGGCACACTGTATTAAAAATAACTAAGAATTAAGGCGTTCTGCTGGTTTTGCGCTCGCTACATTCAAGAATATAATTTAAGCTGTGGGCCGCCCAGTAGGCTGGGAATATGTTAATATGACCTTGAAAAATTGCAATAGAATTTTTTCAAACCACAATGCTTTCTATAAGTTCCCCAGAATGACATACTAAAAGTCCAAAAAAAAAATGCCTAGTGGTGGAACTACGCCTAATTTGCATAAATCCAAATGGGCCGCCATTCCTATGTTTTTACATTAGCTTTGTTGTATAGCTAGATCTAAATAGCTGTTGAGGCCCATAAAACAAATAGTTTTACATTAAATACGTATATAATGCTTCATACGTTATAAAGAAATACATAACCTGATTGGCGGAAGGAACTAATTTGCATAAATTCAAAATGGCCGCCAGTTTTCAGAGCTTCAAGATTTTTTTGCTGTTCTCCTATATTGCTCTGCAGTAAATAAATTGTTAAAATGTTACATTTAATAAGTGTATTGTATTTCACATGTTATTCCTTAGTTGTATAAAACCAAATACGGGGGTGCGGAAAGTACGAGCGTGCATATTAAATTAGCTAGCCTAGTGACGTGGCACTAGACTACATCAAGTCCAGCTAAACATTCGATTCCAAGAGACAGAATCCCTATATCCACTGTTGAGACAAGGAATGTGACGAGATAAATTGATGTGTAATACCGACTGCAATACTGAGAGAATAGAAAAAAGGCAACTAGCTACTGGATTTGCTTTGCTAAAAGAGACGTACCAGATTGGATGGGGAGAAATCCAATATCAACTTTACCCACTCAAGCTGCAAGGCCTGGAACACCGTCAACAAGCTCATGGGTCGTAGCTGTCCAGTTAAGCAGTGTCCTGTCTCTGCAAATTGCATCGCCTCAGTACTTGCAACATGAAGTGTCAGACCCATGGTGCCGTGTTAAATCAAATGGTCAAAGCTCGACTTGTAATCTCAGGGTTGCACAAAGTTGACACCCCCCACTGGGCCATTGCATCCACTTTAATAGACGGCCCTAGAGTAAAATCACCCACAATGATTGACTTTCCAGGCATAAAATGTTTCTTAATTTGAATTGGTGATTACCAGCTTGCCAGGACGTTGTCTATAATGAGAGTTTCCCAAGGGAAGCAAGTTCGAACTATTGTTTTGGACCGTTTTCTTTGCACTTCCGCATTGCGGTACTGCAAATCTCTGCTTGCACTTCCGTATGTATCGAAGTGCAAATGTCCGCGAGCACGTCCGCATGCGGAAATGCAACGCGGACATTTAACTTCCGCATACATACGGTAAGTGCAAATTTCCGCGTGCACTTCCGCATGCGGAACTGTAAATACAGCGAAGATGCGAAGTGCAAGATCCGCTTTGCCTTTCCGCATGCGGACTGCAAATAGCCGCGTGGATGCGGAATGCAAATGCCCGCGGTCATGCGGAAGTGCAAGCGGACATTTGCATTTCCGCATGGTTTGCGGAAGTTCAACGCGTATATTTGCACTTCCGCGTATATGCGTGTAATGCGGAAGTGCAAATGTCCGCGTGCATGCATATACACTCGACAATTTGCACGTCCGCATACCTCGGACAGGTGACCTTCCCCGCATTGATGTGGAAATGCACGCAGATATTCAGGTTTAAGTTCGTCAAGTATGTCATATTTAGCATGGATATAGTAATCAATCATTTATCATTCAAATTGTATTTTCCAAAGTCACAACAGTTTTGATTTACCACATTGTCACAACAGTGATGTCATTAACTGCTCTACAAGATGAGATCAGCCAATACCAAAACCAATTATTAAGCAATATTAGGCCTTACAATTCGGCCACAAAGATGGGTCGACCAATAACCGCGACTAGAGACTATACAATTCGCAAACTGTGGGGTATCTACCAATTTTTTACGCGACCAAGGGGAGTTCTTTTGCGCTTTCGACTACAAAAGAGATGTTGCACATTGCCCGACCACCGACACGTGTTTGGTATTTATAAATTAATTATCCTTTCAGCGACAAAGTGCCGCAAATCGATTGTCGATATGTCAATCATTTTCCTTGAAAGAGAAGTATTGATGAGTCACGTTCAATAGCGGTAACACAAAAGCTTACAAATAAGGTTTGGCATGGCGTAACGAACAACCACGTACGTTCTGTATGTATTTGTCGATTTCGGGAAGGCCACATTGGAATTTACTAGTTTGTCATACACTTTTTACGAAGAGCATTAAGCCTCTACTAAATTATCAATGAATAATATTTTTTCTTTCATTTCACAAAATACGCAAAAACCGGGCAAAACAATACGATAAATTAATAATAAACTTTAGTACAATGAAAAGTTGTGAGAATATTGCGGGAAAATATTTTAATATACGTTTAGGATCAAGTTTCAAGTTATTTCAAGGATGAAATAATACATTTGTTTTGGAAAAGAAAAGTATATGATTAAAAGTACACGTTAAATACACTTGTACAAAAATGGGCATTTTGACTGGGCAGCTGGGACTCACAAATGCCGAACGAAACCATTGCATGGAAAATAAATAACGGCGTAAAAATCTCAGCTTCAACGTTATTGCTGGATTTTGACTTTTAAACAAAACAATATTAAGAATTAAAAACGTTATTACAATCCTCTGACAAATTTTTTCACTTTGGGGAGCTATGGCATCATACCAACGTATTTACGTTACCCATGGTTGTAAAAAAAGTTTATTTCAGGCAAACCATTTTGAGAAAAAAAATCAAAAGGAAACGGTGACGAAATAACGATTTCAACCAAGTGTATAACACTGTTTTATATGGTCAGCGTATAAATAAAATAAGGGGTGGCTATAAAATGATGTTTATAAGATCATTTTGTCCTAACTCTTATTTGATGCAGCTTGATCCCCTGAGCATTTTGACAAACCAATTTTGTCAAAATCGGTAAAAACTGTAAGGTGCCGCCCAAAAACGTTATTTGGGGGGGGTCCAGAGGGGTCTGAAAATGATGAATTCGTCAATTACTGGAATTATATACCATATTTTAGCAATGTTAGGGTGTAATTTTTATGTTTTTGAGTGGTCAAGGAATCCATTTTGATGAATTTCGTCAGGTTCGATTTTTTCGTTGTCATACAAATTAGCCCATTTTACATAAATTAAGCAACGAGGCGCGTTGACCAGCCACTGCCTAACCTTACCTTTTAGATATTTTCTATGTAGAATTGAAGATAAGCGTATTAAAAGTTATATTCTGAAATTTTCAGCCCATAGCTCTTTTTCGTTTGGTCACGGTGCCAAATTTTTAAAATTTGGCAATGTCTCCATTGAAAATATAGGTTGCAAAAGTTTGTTGACCTACAAACAAACCTATGACAAAAATTGCGTAATGATGCAATCCAATTAACTGGCTGCCACAGCGAAAACGTGTAGTTTCAAGAGCCAATTTGGAAGTAGGTAGTATCAATTATTCCTTTCGGACAAGTTTTCATGATGCAATCGGAAAGCGCATTCTGCCTTTTAAATGTAAAAGCGCCCTCATAGCTGAATTTGACCAAAAATAACCATGTTTAGACGCGGTAGATCTGACACTGCTGCGAAAACCTTACAAATGGATCTTTGACCTCAAATACATTGTTTAGACACCAAATGGCTTAAAATGTCACTATAATTACAGTAATGACGCGACGAATTATCATTTTAAGACCCTCCTCAGACCCCCCCCCCCCTTTAAATCACGTTTTTGGGCGGCCCTTCTCATTTTCGAACGATTTGAAAATTTGGTGTCAAAATGCTCAGGGGATTTTAAAGCTGCATCAAATAGGAGTTAGGACCAAAATTCTGAAATATCATTTTTCTCCCGGTATAGCAACCTCTAGTATAAATTACACCTTTTTTCAAAAGTGTAAGATTCTTTTAGCCACTGTTTATTTACATTCTGCTCCAAAATGTAGTTTTATGTTAAGGGTTATAGGTAATAAAGCGGGAAGATTATTGAAAATGGGGTTTTTACCGTAATTTAAAAGGTAAAGTTTGGTAAATTAGGAAACATGTAACAGTGTTAGAGGAAGGATGTCATTGTAAGCTAGGTTTAACAAAAAGTTAATCAAAATTAGGCTTATAGACTAATTTGCAGACAATGACTAAAATTAACGCTGCAGCGAGAAAAATTCGACACTCGACTGTCCATGCAATATTAAAGTGACTTAAATTAACCTCTACAGCGAGAAAAATTCGACTCTCGGACTGTACGATTGCATTCTAGATGTTCGCGATGCATTCCATCAGCGTGAATTCGCGGACGTGACCGTAGACTGGCCGCTGAGATTGAACGGGCTTGCACTCGGCACCCTATCGTATTCAAACAACGTTCTTCGAATATAAACTGCCAAACCGTACCTTTTTCGGAGTTCCAAAAGAGAAATGATTTGTGCTTTTGATATGATGATGAAACAAAAGCTTACTCAACTAATATATACAGCAAGTAAACTTGGACGTCTCCCCTGGCAATATACCTGGTTAGAAAAGCTAAACCAAAACTGGAACACACACATATCCTAGGAACATGCGCACCCTCGCAATATCCCCCTACTGCTTTTCAAGCAGGGGATAAAAAATAGATTCCCTACATTTCAAACACAATAATAGGCCCCACAAGCACATTCCGTCATAGCAAATGAACAAGTTGTGTTGTTGTTTAGTTAACATTTCTTTCAAGAAGTAGAATACTATATAATAGAAAACACGAAAAACATATTTTCGATACATAAAGACCACTATTCTGTTCTCTCATCCAAAAGAATGCAATAATAAATTAACGTTAGCCAAAACTTCTAAAATATGACCACATACCCAGTTTTGAAAACTTTCACTCAAAACCATTTTTTTATTAACCCTGGTCTATACAAAGCTTTACAATAAGGTTACGGGGGAGGTAGAAAAAGATTGTGCGCTATAAAGAAACAATGGCGTATTCCAGGATTTGAAACATGTCAAACTTACCAGGGGGCTTGAAAGGCTGTAATGGTTTAAAAATCGCTAAAAATGGGCTGATTTTGCAAAGAATTGCAGAATTACGGGAGGGCGCGCCCCCCCCTACGCCCCCTGCCTGGATCCGCGCTATAAAGTAGGAAGGTCGGATCCGTGTTTCAGCCTATATGATAGCTCATGATGGTATATAGAACCATGTGTGGAGAATGTTTCCAAAATGTATCATGTTTTTTCCTTGTGGTGGCAACGACCCTGTAGACCTTATGACTTGACGGCATTTACCTAAGACCGGAAAAGGATGAGAAAATTTTACCCATTTTCCAAGCCTGAGACATTATAGCGCACCGGAGAAAAGTTCACAATTTTTAGACGATGGTTATTCAAAGATCGACCAAAAGTGTGTGCTTAGAGCGGAAGCCCGCTCTAAATCCGTTTATAATGTTGTTAATTTAAAACAAGTTTTTAATTTCAAACAAGGTTGGGCGATCAACAGGGTAATAAGCCATTGTTTAAAAGTAACAACGTGATTATTTGGTTATAAACAGTGGTAGGACTAATATATATTTGGGTCATGCCCGGCTTTCCTATTCGTCGGAGGAATTAAGCAATGTTATTGTTACATGAAAATAGTCACGACACAAGGGCCTTTTTACATTAAGGACAAAAAAATATTTTTCCCTGTAAATTTTAGTACTTAATCGTATAAAATGAAGATTCATCGATGTTCTAATGTAACTCATTAAATTTCGAATTAAGGCTCATTTTAAAATTTCGTCATTATAGGCCTGAAATATTGGATGGCGTAAAATTTACACTACGTTCCTGTATTTACAAATTACACCAAATACTGGATTGACAGGATTTTCTGTTTTTAAATTGCACTGTAATTTTTTACAGGTACAGAATGAGATGTGTAGGTTGAGTCGACTCCGGGAGTGGAGCATATTGGAATTGCGAGTGGTCATCACATGCACGAAGAGCATAGCCTACTGTAAAATAGGTTAATAAAATTTTTTCTACTAATTCACTCAATAGAATGAATTATTTTTTTCTCATGACAGAATACAGGCATAACAATATGCTAAATAATTATAATACAGGATGCAGGAAAATATATACAGTAGGGATGAAAATAATACATTGGCATTGGAAAAGAAAAGTGCATATCTAATATCTAAATTAAAATATTTCATATTCATATTTTTTTAAAAACAGAGGAGAAGTCATATTAGTCAAAAGATAGGGCAAAACGAATTTGCAGAAAATCGACTAAATTAAGTCTGCCGCGAGTGTACTTGTAATTTATAAGTGAATCAGTTTATGTTGTATCTGGTGTTAGTATGAATGAAATAATAAATAATGTAATGCAGTGCGTAAAATTTTTGAAATTAGGGGGGTGGGTTGATGGAAAATATTAATGAAACGGGGTGGCTGAAAAGATCCATTACAGCAAGGTGTATGCGCGAACCTCGCTAAAAATTTAGCCGACATCTATAGAAGCTACATTCGTAGAAGGTCATGTAAATTAGAACAAACGCGCGATTCGTGCGGGAGGAGGAAGGAAAAATTTACAAATGTTTAAAACTATTATGTAAAAATCAGTGAGGTTAGGTCAAAAAACACCTGACCGGGCATCAAACATTGGGGGGTCATATGAAGTGTGTTTGTAATTTTGAACACCCGATACGTGTTCATTATTACGTTTTCTGTGATAAATACTTCCCGTTCCAAGATATGTGAAAAACGAATTAAATGATACAATCGAAAATAGATTCCATTTTTGGCTGCCCGCAGAGTAAAACATAAAAAAGTTAGATTTTCGTCGGAGTCGCTGAGAACACATCGGACACCTTAGAAAATAGGCGTTTTTTAGGCGGGTTTTTTTTTTGCGTTCTGAAAGTGTCACCCTTCATCAGAATTCACTCAAGATAAAATTACAGGGTGTTTTGTCCTAAGTTGTCCTGTACGTTATGCCGGGGCTCCGCCCTTGTTTTTTTTTTTTGATTTACACATCTCTTGTAACTTTCTAAAAAAAAAAAATCTGAATCCGAATTTACGCCCTGGGAAACCTAGGTAATAGCCCTTAGTTAAACAACCTGATTAATTTGGTTCTAACAGCTGGTAGGCCTATATAGTTTGGGGGTTCATGGTTCCGGCTTCTATTCGAAGTATTATAAATGAAATATGTTAGTGTTTATATTAGAGGTGCGTGTTCCGCGATCGTCTTTGAGACCACCCCCAGAAGTAGAAAATCATTTGATATTCAGAGGAAAGGCTTTTGCTCATTGGCGTCTGAAATTGAGCCCTCAAAATCCATTTTCTTCCCCAAGATAAAACAAAAAACCATGTTTTAGTGGGTTAACCATCAATATTAGCAATGTATTAAAATAGGCTTTTGCAACATGCCATATCGCGTATTCCATCAAAACAGCAAGTTTGTTTCCCACGGTACTTGATGGGGGTATGTGCAAGTGCCAGGCCTCATATCAAGTGGCAGAACACAAACACCTAAATCGGACAAGCTTAACTGAAGAGATGATTTTATAAGAAAAGGGTCTTATTGACAAATTGAAAGATAGTCATGCCACTATTTTTTGGTAATTCAAACCGGGGGAAATCAGTTCGCCAGGAAAATGTAATATAATTGTTAAAATTAGCGTTTTGTCCCCAATAATGGCCCATCCGATCGCTACAGCTTCATCCCCAGAACCTCATATTTACCAAGAAGATGGCAAATTGTGGTATCAGAAGAAATTTAAGCTACTATTTTCCGCATTTCCACTGCAAATTAATAGCTCTAATCAGTAACCCGGATCCGATCTCATACAAAAGGTGGTGTTAGTCCCATAGAGTAATATAACGTGTATGAAAGCCGGCAATTAAAATTCCTCGTCCTCTTTCACATAAAATGAGAAACTGGTTGTCAATTAAAAACAACATTGTTTGGCTCTTTGTTGAAATTTGCCCTATAGATTCAACTTATCTGTATTAATGAGGACTGTGTAATTAAACCAGAATGTCACTCTCTACCAAAGAATTTATATGGGTATTGATAAACTTGCTACCTAGCTGACTAAGAACAGAATCCCCGCACCATTTTTTGCAAATAATTATAACCGATGAATTTCGAATTTTGGAGAAAAAAAAAAGTATTCCAAAATGATTCTTCCGATTTTTAGAAAAGAGGTTTGCAAAGTCGCTAAGTATAGTGTTGAAAAAATAAAAAAAGGCCTGCCATGCGGAAGTGCAATGTCGCTGCACTTCCACATGCGGAAGTGCAGAGGAAATGTTGCACATCCGCATCGATGTGCCAAAAATAATGTTAATTCCGCATGCGGAAGTGCAAGCGGAATCTTGCAGTTCCGCAAGTACGCGGTCATTTGCACTCAGCATGCACGCGGACATGCACTTCCGCATGCGGAAGTGCAAATTCTTTTTGACATCCGCATGCGGGAGGATTTGCAAAATTTCCTGTGCACTTCCGGCATTCAGAAGTGCAAGCGGGGTTCAGTACACTCCGCATGCGGGAGTGCACGTGGATCTTTCACTTCCGAGCAAAGCGGGGACCTTTGCACTTCCGCATGCGAAGTGCAAAGGAAATGTTGCAAATCCGCATGCGGAAGTGCGCGCGGACATGCATTCCGCATGCGGAAGTTGCAAGCAGATCTTGAAGGATCTTTGCAGTACCGCATGCGGAAGTGCAAATAAATCGGTCGTTTGTAAATACCTGAAGAAAAGTTTCAAAAATGGGAAAGCGAGCAATGAAACAGCCATATTATAGAATGGATGAATATGCACTGAAGATGGCGATGGCCCAACTTTTCTCTTTATTTGTATGGGATTTCATCAGGCATCCAGGATGGTTGCAGCCTAATAAGGAGTACTGGCTTGGACAAAATCCAGCTAAAATTCTCAGGGATGGGACTTCTGTTTTGAAAGATCCTATTACAAATTCAGATGAATTTATCCATTAACACCAATATGTACCTGATGACCTGAGGTGTTCCCATGTGCCCGTGTCAGCCCACTTTTTAAAAGGAAAACTAGCGTAGATTCTGAAGTGGGAAATTTAGGCCTATCGCATACTCAGTGTGTTTCTATTCCTAAAATTCTTGAAAATCTTTGTACCATCATCTTTGACAATTACTTCCCTGAAAATCACCTCCTGTATTCTCCCAATCTGGTTTTAGAGGAATGTTTCTCTCTGATACCTGCCTCATTCATCTTACTGATCATGTGGACACAGATTTCGCCAGGGTAAACTACACGGGTATGGTGATGTTGGATCTACAGAAAGCCTTTGACTCGGTCAATCATGATATCTTTTGCAATAGAACTTCAATGGGGGGATCACTTGGGGGACCATGTCCTGTCGTTGGAAGCTGTTGCAATATTTTAATTCAAAGAGCCGGGCAAGACTCAGGTTTCTTTACAATGACAATCCCAAATTCTTGATCAAAAACATCGCAAAACTTTAGTTTCGGCTTTGATTTCAGTGCATATTTTGATTATTGTTGTTTCGTCCTGGTTTCAAGGCCTTTCTAAAAAACTCCAGAACAAACTACAGTTCATGCAAATAAGATGGTCAGATTTGGTAAGTGGTCTGGATTCAAGAACACATGTTGGCCAGGATAACTCGCAATTAGGTCTTCTAAATTTTGAAGATAGGTCATGCAATTGAAGCTTAACAGTCTCAAAATTGATAATAACATACTCCAAAGTCTCTGAGTGATCATTTTTAAAGTCTCAGAAGCATCTATATAATACCAGGGATAGTCACCTTAATTTTGTGGTTCCAAGGGTTCGGGGGCAGTTTGGCAGCAAAACTTTTCAATCACATGCAAGCAAGGCATGGAACTCCCTTCCAGCACTATAATCGATCAACCTCTACGCCCACTTCAAAAAGAAGTCCAATCTCATCTTGCCATGAAACAAGATCGAGGAGGGAATGATCGCCATTCCTTGAAATGCTAGTGGTGTTATCGTTTGGCTTTGTTTTCTGTTTTCCTTTTGTAAGGACCCCAATTGAAATAAGCTCATGTGGCTTTTTGGACTATCCTTGGTCTCATCAACATGCGTTCTGTTATTGTTCCTTTTTATAATTCCCCCAAAATGTTTTTAATTTTAATATAGTAATGTATTTTATATGTATTTGATGTGAATTTATGTGTATAGGTTGATAACGACTTGAATAACTCATGGAAATGAAATGAAAGACTTCATAGTCATTGCAATCCTGAGTCCAAGACACCAGCAAACGAGGCCCAGAGTTTGAACCCCTCTCACTGCTATCTCACATGTATATGTTACCCCTCACAGCCAAATTGGTGGCTTCTAAGAGGTAAATTCAACACTGATCATATAGCAAGACATGTCAAATTATATCGCACAGCCTTCCAGAATGACATAATTTTGAGGCACCCCCCCCCGTTTATAGCTCTAACTGCTGCCTAGAACGTCTGGCATCGAGGTCTCTATCTTAAGCTGCTCAAATCTTCTCTGATGTCAGCTTGTCATTCATTTATTGCCATCCCGGATCTTTTGTCCTGGAGTTTGGGGACATCAAATGGGCAAATGCATAGAAAGCCCAAACTTCGGAATGTTGTATGTCCCACATGGTTCTGTCCCTGGCACCCAGTCCCCCTCTTCAATAGTTATGTCTCAGAATGCCGAGGGA
>JAMKCH010015460.1:0-35311 GCA_023653785.1 Ophioderma brevispina
TAAAGCTTATTTATGGTCAAATTAAGGGTTAAAAAAAACATACCTTGAATGATTAAATAGCTATTACCATAATGTTATATCTTTTTTTTATTGTGTCCTTTGTTATAGGACGCTATCACGGGAGGTCAATAGGTTTACTTGGCCAGTTTATGTATAAATACCCATCAGGACCTACTTCCTCCACATATCTTAGATGTCATTTTTCTTGACCAGACAAGAACCGTCCATCCCTATGACACCCGATCTCTAAGGACTTGTACGTTAGACAGAAAACACAAGACTCGCTGAAAACACCATTAGGGATACAGGAGCCTTTTATGGAATTCATTGAATCTGACCGTCTTACTTTAACTTAAACAGTCCCCAATCCGTAGCTATTTTTTAACGCAATTCTCAAAAAACAGCTCATGATTTTTTTCCGCCAAAACTGATTAATGTCTTATGGATTTGGGATAACTTAGTCATTATATATTTTACGTCGTTTTTCTCTGTATTTTTTATTTAAGTCTATTAATTGTAATTTTGGGCAGCACCCTTATTGTCACCTTGTGCTCGTAATTTATATTGTATTATGTTTTATGCCTTAAATAAAGTTTATACTAATGTTGTTACTGTTGTAATTTCTGGGTGCCACTATATTACACGCCCTGCGTTTTTTTGTAAGTGGCATACACATCTCTTGCATGTTTGTATATTATTTCCAACTCATTTTTTTGTTCTATTAAATATGTTTCATATTTTTATATTTGTTACAATATTTATATTCACTGTACATGGGCAAATGAGATGGGAAACTAAACCTGAAATAATAAACCTGAAACCAGACCTGTCCCCCAGAATAACCCAAGCATGCATAGAATACAAAAAGAATCACATGCCCAAAGAAAATAACTGAAATGTCCAGGTGAACCAGGTGCATGCAGTTTATTCGTCGCATGCTTGGATGCAAAACACAAGTCATCAACATAATAAGTTTCGTGAAAGGGCCCTATATGATGTAAAATGCATGCTTGCACCTGGTTCACCTGGAACATTGTCATTTATTTATGCAGGTGATTCTTTGTATTCTATGCATGCTTGGTGGTTCTGGAGGACAAGGTCTCGCTCAAGTTGAACTATTGAACTCCCCTGAAACGACGTTATATTTGCGATTGATACGGTTTTCATTGGAATGGATGGGTATGTACCAAACATTGAAAAAGCCGAAGACTATAGTGGCGTTTAGATTCAGTATTGAGTGAAATGTTGGGTTTTAATTCAGGTAAAAGTTCAAAATTTGATTAATTAAAATAAATTTTTCAATTCAACTTAAAAAAAAAAAAAAAATGTAATGTTTAATAATTACTCATGGTGAGTCCTGATTATGGGCTTATGAATGTGCCAAGAATTTGTTAGATTAGGTGGACTATATGTCCTTTTTTACATATTTTGGTACTTAATCACTAAATGTCACTAAATCCGTACGAATAAATTCAACAAAATGCCTCGCATGAATTTCTAAGTTGCCATTACAAACAAATGTTTCGGTAATGTACATCAATAGGGCGAGGTGACATAAAACGATTACAAAAAAAAAAATTAAACCTTATGAATGGCAATTCACTTTATTCAGGTGAGGCCATGCAAAAATGTTGGCTCATCCACGCTACATAAAAATTCGTTATTGAGTTTCCCGGGATAAAAAAATACAACTTCTCCGAAGGAATAGAATCGTCTCCGAAACTTTTAATGGAAGTGATAAGAATAAAAAAAACACACTACATACACAGTACACGTAGTTACGACCTTAGAAAACCGGGCTGATGCAGATGCAGATGCGTGATGCAGTAAGCGCGCCCATGCCCAGCTGGTTCATGGAATGGAACGATATCGACGAGTGGACTTTGAATTTCATGCGGTCACATTTCGAACCCAGCTGGGCATGGGCGCGCTCATTGCCTACCAACCGAATCTGCATCTGCATAAGCCCACTTTTCTAAAGGTCGTAACTTTCAGCGAAAAAAGAAATGAAACAGATCGCAATGGAATTGGGAACCTCTCCTATGTATTACGTTAGGGCAAAACATCTTATTTTCAAAGAGTTAAGATATTCTTTCAATAATGTTATCGAAAAATCTTTGTTTCTCATTTTGCACGTGGTACTGTTTTATTGGCGTCGTTCCTACCGGCTTGTTGTTACAGGATAAAATGATCGCCATTCCTGACGGTTGTGTCTGGTGCAATGGAACATTGGGGTTATAACGTACGAGACATATTTGGCTTTACGAGAATGGAAGTCTCAGCAGGCAACAAGCAGAGGATAGCAGTCATTGTTGCTCATGAACTAGCTCACATGGTAAGGACACAGATAGAGTATGTGCTAACCGTATGCCCACTTTATAGGGCACTTTCACGGGAGGCAGTAGGTTAACTTGGTCAAACTTGTCCTCCAGAACAATACAGAATTGAAACATTAAGGCAATTACATAAAAAAAAAAAACTAGAAAAATAAATGAAATGTTCAGGTGAACCGGTGGATGCAGATGTATTGTAGTCAGCATGTGGGATGATGGGAGAGCAAACATAAGTCAATGCAAAATGTTCAACCGCATTCTCTGAAAGAGCCCCATTGCAGACATGTTCGCAATTCCTGATTTCGTTTCCGGTGCTATCGAACACGGGCGCTTATAAAGCAGGTAACAGCAATGTTTGTAAAAACAGTTGGGCCTGGTATCTTGAAATCGGTCGGCCTGACTGTTACACACTGGGCAATTTATCTGTTAGAGTTTGAATACTATGGGCCATAACGATTCCCAGGCATGGGTCGCAGGCAACCAAAAAGTGACGTAGGGTGTTAACTGGTCTATAACATGACAGGATCGGAACGATATCTTTTTATGACGAACAGAATCTTATGATGCTATAGCATGCATAGCAGCGCGTTGCTCATGAAGCTTTGCAACATTATGTGACGCCGTTAGCACAAACAAAAGCTCTCCATTAACGCCTGTATAGAAGATTCTATGACACGTCAACCGACGGCTGGCAATTCGGCATGTGTAGTACATTCGGGTTACTGACCTAAATATCCCCACAATCGCATGTGTTGTACATTGTAAGTGTATGTAAACCATGCTTGACCGCGCACAGGAAACACGTTTCCGCGCAATATAAGTATGACAGCAATCAATATCCCATTGCAATTCCAAGTTCAAACTTGGTTCCACTGCGGAAAATAGCCATGCATATTACCATTGTCACCTTATTTACAGTGAATGTCACCTTGCAATGAGACACTGTAGGTTAAGGAATGATCTAAGTAATACCGACACGATAGTACATCTCACTAGACACATTATATCGCGCATATATGATTTTATTTAGGAGAACCTTTTCAACCTCAATTTCAGGGATTGACTCATTGCGCAACGATTACAACATAAAACAAACACAACACTCAACAACGGAAAGTTCTTATTGAAATTCTGTTTTCAGCTTCCGATAGCCGAGACCATACCGTGATTTTCCCATTATCAATTGCGCAATAATTTTGAAAGCTGAGGTCAAAAAGTCTCTCGAACGTCATGAAATACATTACAGGAGGAGGAATTTCCAAAATCCCCAAGCTGTATCAAACATATGACGTCACCATTCCAAGTAATGAGGGTAATGAGCGCGCTCTTCATTGTAAATTGTATTGAAGAAGTGTGGGAAAGAATTTAGTATTCTGCCACAGCTACGAATTCGGCAACGTTAACGGAAAACGCATGTTAAAGGTGCCGAATTTTAAGTTGTGGCAGAATACTAATTCCATCCCGAGTGTGGTACGTTCGTAGGTTAGCCGCACTCATTCGTCCATCCCAGTAACAAGAGCAATTGAATTACGCTATGGAAGAGGAGGTATAGTGTTCTTCCACAATGCAATTCTTTTAAATAACAATTTTTTGCACTGCTTGCACATGATTTATAGTGACAAAATTACCTAAAGACAGACCTGATCCCAATCTTGCAATGTAGCACTTTTGGTCACTATAAATTCCATGTGACAACTAGTGGCAAAAAGTTGTACTGGAAGAAATGCATTGTGGGAAGAACACTATACCGCTTCTTTCTTACCAGGACTATAACTCTTAGATTGCAAATGCTCATTTTTAGTCGAACCTATGTGACTTTCGACGGAGATGCGCTTTTTGACGTCTATTTGCAATAACGACCAACATATATAATATAGGACAAAACATTTCACATTCAATTATATATAGACAGGGACAATCCTAGTCATAACAAAGATAGTTCCCACCACATGTTCATTTTATGTTGCATTAAAACATCTTCTTGGGCAGGTGTATGCAATGGGTGTCCGGCGCCTCATGGTTCGGAAAGTCATGAAAGCTGTTGTTCCCATGTCTCAGGGGAGTCATTCCTGAACAACATTTAAAGTTGCAAAACCTTATCGAAAAGAGTAGGGATCATCCCGGGTCTGTTACCTGCACACATTACTCGAGGTACACGATTCCCTTCCAACCCGCATAGGCCAGTGTGGAAGGGTAGCCCGAAATCCAGCATGAAAACATGCTGAGGCTTTCGTCCAACAGGGACTGAGATCGGCTGATGATATGCACATATTCTTTAAATAAGCCTTTTGGGTCCACCCTGTATTTTTACTTAAAACAAATGGCCGCCAAATTACCAATTCTGACCAAAGGCTTTATATTGCCGTCGTATAAAATGGCACAAAACCTATATTTTGCATTCAATTTACGAACATGTACGTCTTTGCTTTTGACAACAGTAAATTTGAAATGATCGAAAGAGCCCGTACGTCGACTTTTCAAATGGCCAGCCACAAACACTCAACCATTTAGAATAGTAATATAACTGAGGCATTGTTTTGTTGATCTACTAATAGAAAACGTAAGCTATCTATCCTTTTGTTTCTCAAAATGCGAAAAAATTCAAGATGGCTGATATTTACGTTACTTCCAATTATGTATCGCTACTGTGTTGTGGGGATTATTTCGTTGCTCTAAATTGTGTGTATATTTACAAATCAATTAAAAACTTATAATAATAATATTTAATTCAATATGAATACAATGATTTCATATAAAAAGTACTTTTTGCCTTCCAATGTCCGTTACCATGAATTACCAGTATGTTTTTGATTAGGGCCGGTGGCCTACATACTTAATAAAGCTTCATACTGATACTGATACGAAGAAACAATTATTAATAATTAAAAAAAGAAAAAACCTAAAAAATTAAAAAAAAAAAAAAAAAAAACAAATCTTAAACCAAACCATATACGAACATACCATGAGAAAAAATCTACATACCAACCCAACTTTAATAGATTTTTACCTGATTAATCTTTCCCTTTATTTAAGACTGTTCCTCTGCAACGCTTTTGTCCAGAAAAAATTTTTTATGCATTTTTTTCTTCCTATTTTTCTAGTCCTGTTGGTCTTCTACAACCTCATAAATTATGTTGATTACTTCAGGTGAAATTCACTTTATCTGGACTAAACGGTTTAGGTAAACTAGAACGTTTAAACGTTCATACGCAAATCAAAAAAATTGAATATTTGTTTTAGGCTGAAGCAATGAAGCTCACGGCCAAGCGTGGTATTGTTCGAGGATAGTAGTCTTTGATAAATCATTGCATGCTGGTTAGAGAGCAATAGTCAACCCTCAGAAATAACTCATTTAACTACAGCCTGTAACTACGTTCATTCATCCGAACAGATGTTTTACCCGCTTATTGAATATTTCTACTGAGAGTAACAGATGCCTGAAAGGGTTCTATAGGGACCTGTAATAAAACCTTGTCCCGAAATTCCCGGCTATTACGGGGTTACTGTTATATACCGTTAACACCTATTCACTTCCTTTGTTGCCTGCGAATCGTTATGGCCCATAGTATTCAACTCTAACAGATACTTGCCCAGTGGTGAAACAGTCAGTGCCGACCTATTTCAAGATCCAGGCCCTAACATTTTGAAACATCATTGCTGTACTTCTATAGATGCCGGTTGCTAGAACAAACTGCCTGACTGTTCTTCTATATATGTTGGACCGTGGACGTGTCTCGCGGATTCGACTGTGGGCTGAAGGCCGTCCCCCGTGGGGGGGGGGGGGGGTACCACTCCCAGCTTTGAAGCTTACTTGTATGTAGGCTGGTTTGCGACCCCTCTTTTCGCATCGTTGTTCGCCCAAAGACCCATATTTTTTGTTTTAAATTTCACCCAGAGACCCCTATTTTGTGAAATTTTACCACTATCACCCAAAGACCCATCTCTTTTGGGAAAAAAAAAAACCCCCCCCGCCCCCCCCCCTCCCCTTTTCCCCCTCTTCGCCTTATATTTTTGAAAATTTTTGCAAAAATATTTTTTTTTTAATTTTTCTTTTTTTATTAAAGAAAATTTTGCAAACTTGTCAGTTCTGAAAGCCTCCTATTTTGGGGCATTTGCTTATCTCCCCAAAGACCCCTTTCTTTTCAGTCCTCTGTCACCGAATGGTTCATGGGTTTGGAAGCGCGACCCTTACACCCATTCCATTTGAGTTTCCCCCGGGGCCGTCACGGATTATAAATAATATTCAAAGAAGGACGCGTGGTTCATCGCATGATTTGTACTAAAACTAAATACAACTGACATCTGAAATTCTTAATAAGATGCAAGAAATATTACATAGAATGGGTAAGAAAGGCCAGAAGCATGCGTGCCGGAGAGGGATGGGGGGGGGGCAGCTGGCACGTGCCCCCCCCCCTGTCCCGAGATGTTTTGGTCCGGTACATAATGGGTCCCCGTCGGTACATTTGTCTCAATCTGTTTTTTGAGCGCGTGGTGCAGATAGAGCTACATGAAAATTGGTTACAATACCTGATTAATAGTCAATCTCCTACACGCGAGTGTAGCGAGCGGGAAAAAATATTTTGTCGGGACAATACACGTGTCGGTAAATTCACAAATCCTGGTGCCCCCTCGTCAACACAATCCTGGCTACGCCACTGGCCAGAAGTGCACCATTTTTATGCCGTAACTTGCCGATTTGCCACATTTTGAGTTGGCCTACCTATTAATTATCAGACACCCCTAAAGAGTACTACTTCGAGCCACTCTCCAACTATAGGACAAGAACACTCTTCAATAGACATTCAGGTTCGTTAATACAATGCCTCAGCGTTGCGGTGAGTTGTCGCTGAATACCTTCGCTACCAAAATATAACTGCTGCGGTCCGTTAATTTATTTTACGGATTGTACAGTGTCTATTAACCCGCTTTAATCTGTAAAAGAAATGGCTGTACCAGTATGTCTATATACTACTTGGGCGCGCGACACGTTACGTAGGATGCCCCGTGGGTTTCATTGAAAATAAAGATGATTAGTGCTTCAGAATCCTAATGCTTGAGAAACACACTATTCTTCCTGTTTAGCCAACATGCGAAGTATTTCATTTCCTGAAACATGTCAGATTATGGCATTTACAACAATTTTAAATAGAACATGTTACCTCTGATAATTATTTTTAGTTTGTCTCTTTTTTTAGCTTCTTGTCTAAGGCTCCTTTTTCCCCCCGTTTTTTGATTTCCTATGTTATAGGTGTTTGTGCAACAGTAACGATGGGAATGTGTGGGATGATCTTTTGCTCAAACGAAGGCTTTGCTGTTAATCTTGAGTAACCTTGGGGCGGCCGAAGCAGAGCCGTCATGGAACATGTACGATAATCGTTTAGGTCATTTTATAGTTCCCGTCGCTGTGAATGGATGAAATGAACAAACGGCCATCGGATGACATCAACATTTGACCAATTAGTATCCCTAAAGTAAGTTTCATCTGTGAAAAATTTTTACAAGAAGCTGAATTTCAACTTATTTTTGGGTAGGTATGGGTGTCCAACATTTACCAAAAAAAAGTGAGTTATCGTAGGGGATGGGGAACTTGGTTTTTCGGGAGTCAAGGTCAATAACGGGTCCAAATTTTGAAATTGATCAATCATGTTGAAAAGTAGACCAAGTTAATAGTAAATGTTGACACCTTTACAACTACCATAATCAGTTTGAAATCGGCTTCTTTAAAATTTTTCACAGATTTGCTAAGAATATGTTTACTTTTTGAGTTACTAAATCGGTATTGACAATGCACGTTATTGCATATCGAGTTGGTATCTTGGTTGCAGCGACAAGACTATGACTTTTGGTGGTACATTGAACAGGTCAAACCAGTGTATCTTCAAAGGAAAAATATAGGCAGCTTACTATTTGTCAAGGGATCTGGGTGGCAAGTACAACCGCAAACAAACAAAATATAAAATTACATAAAAAAACCAACAAGATCAAAAACAGCCATTTAATGTGTGTTGTTCTGAAGGATGGCGGAAAAAAGAAAACAAACAAGTTTTTGTATTGTTTCTGAACCTAGTTTATATTTAAAGGTGGGGCATTCGTGACAACTGTACCAGAAGCTTTTGCTGCCCTGCAATCGTCTTTTCGTTGAGTACATTTCTCGATCATGCAGACTACAAACTACAAACTAAAAGGCCGAAAATGATTCACGTAGATATAGCTTTGATTGCGATCACAGATCAACTATAGCAAATCATAGCGTTCCGTTTCCCAGCAAGAAAAAAATCACGAGGCCTAGTCGGAGAACAGAGTTATTCTTTCTGTCCAACACAGAAGGAGGGAACATAGTGTAATTTTTTGTCCTTTGGTTTTCAGCTTGACCAGTTCGTGACATCAGAGACTCTATTACGTTTTTTGAGCGTGGACCATATTGTTAGTTCGCCTCCCATCTGGTCGAATTCAACCATCCGGCTGAAATTAACCTAGATAATTTGCAACCCATTTCGTACGTAGGTAAGAAATATAATTTTCTTACCGATATCAGAAAACATGTACCGGGCTTTAGCGTATTATTATTATTATTATTATTACATGCTCAACTTTCAGTGCAACTCAAACTTAAGAGCGCCTAAAAGTAATCAAAGCAATAAGTTGCAATAAGTTCAGTTTTGCTTAATGCTGGGTCTAAAATTATATTGTTTTCGTAATACCGATTTTTGTGTTTTTTTATCGTTCCAGGGAGCATGTGTAGCGCCCTGGATGAACCATCATTGGCGAGAAGATTTCCCGTCGGGCAGGACTAACAGTAAGTGATGTCCTGCTTTTATTTTCCCTTAGACCCTACCCTTTACTTAATGCTGCGTAATAACAAATAATTTAATTTTGATACTTTTGATAATTTATTTTCTCTCTTTCAGATATTTTTGAAGATTTCAGTACGAAAATGCCGTCGTCATGTCACCTGTGGGCGCACGTTCAGGTTGTTGGATCAATGTCATTCTCATTTGTATTGTAGTTGTCTTGTTTTTTTTGTGTCTTGTGTGTTCGTTCCGTTCGCTCCTTCTGCCTGTGCCCCCCCCAGCTCTCTATACCTCCTCCTCCCCTCCCCTCTATCAACTTATATATAAATATTCTCATATCTGATCAGACATTTTCCAAAGAAGACGTTTAACATCTTTTAACAAAACCCGGTTGTCTTTGAGTTTGTTGTGTAAATATAGTCGTGAGAAATACATTCTTTGCTGCACACACACTGTTCTGTACACACACACTGTTCTGTACACACATACCCTGTGATGCCCACAAACACACACTTGATGCACAGCCAACAACACAACCATCTCACCCGCACACACACGCGGCACGTGTTTAAGAGTGATATACCGTCAAAGAATAACCCGGTCAAAAAGTGTGGAAAAGGCCTCAAAACATACTACAACATTACACATTTTCCATTTTCTGATTTAGCACATTACTGTAATTTTCCCCAGATAAGCAGTATCGATTTCAACAAAAACACAACCTGAATGACATCGTTCCAGGCAGATCCTTCGTACTTGTAAGATTTAAATTAAGAATAACATATTAAAACCTTTCATTTTGGAGATCCTTGTGAAGTCGGCGTTCTGCCTCTCTAAAGCCGTACCACAAAACACGACTAACATAGATGCATCAAGTGGAGCACGGCTTGCATCGTTTAAAAACGCGGCCATCCGTTAAATCTGCATAATTTAACACCATTTGTAAATTAATAAGATCTTGGTTAAGTAACAAGAGAAAAAATCAATTTTTTCATAATGATCGGCAATTCGTGATCAAAGTCAAACACGACTGATGCTAAACTTCGGCTAAGGATAAGTTGTGATTTTTTTGGCCACCTTATATTTTTGTCCTAATTTTGTAAACCCTGAATTCACTTTTGGTGATTGTTTGGGATTCAATAGGCCCAGCGGTCATGACGTGGGAGTCTTCTGGACACATGCCCTTCAGATGGGCTTCCCCTGGGTGGACCTTACAAGAATGGTGTCAATGTTGATCAATGCAGGAGTGGTTTCTGTCGATCCTAAAGCTAATAAGAGTGCAGATGAATCGGTAGTCCTTTTAAGTAAGTTCGGCAGAAAAGATTTCATTAAAAATGGTAAAACTTTGACATTTTTCCTAACACAGCCCGGAAATAAATCATAAATGCCATCGTGCTGCAACGACTCGGAAGTCACATTATTAAAGGCTGACTCAGAGTTTTTCCGAGGATGTCGCCCTCATTTTCTATCAATTGTTTTTTGGTATATAAAAGTGGCCTGACTACATACTTATCTCTGTGTGAAATAAGCTAGCTTCAAAGTGATGTTCTTCATATAGAAATTACAACCTTGTAATACCAACGGCTATTCCTCAGCGACAGACCACTTTATTTGTACATAATGTCCTAGACCTCCTCGGTCAGAGTTTACGTTTTTAAATCATCTTTACAGTTACAAAGGAACCTCGCCTTTGACTACTACTTTCAGTCTAACCCAACTGTACGAGAACGTTCTAGGATCGTGGGCTCTGTAAGACTCATGCTAATGTTACTATTAGAGGGACTTAAACGTTGGGTATCAATGATATTTACTAAATGCTTGTAAGGTTTAGGCCTGTTTAACAAGTTAGCACTGGTCAAAAAAAATAACTTAATCAAAGTCAGAAGCACTCTGATCTCTTCGTGGTGGCAAAGAATAACTAAGAATGAACCTATAGCTCTCTGCTTACTGGAGGCTGTGAAAAGAACCGTGCTAGGGTCATAACAGCTTAAGACGGCATCATACATCTTCTTGCCGATACATGTATATCACGTGGACAAGGCACAACTTGTTCAAAATTTTATGGAAAAGGAGAAAGGCTTTGGAATAGATCATTCAAAAGCCGCAGTATTTTTTAGGCCTTATGATCTTCCCAGCAGGCAATGGACGATCTGCTATTAGTGTGTTTATTTGCAGACGCGATCTCCTTCAGGCTTTCCTGTCTGTTCATTTTCATTTATAATCTTCATGCTAGCCTTATGTTACCTAAATCATTCACTATTTATCTTCTCCCTCATTTTCAGGACATCGCAACTCAGTGGTGATTAAAATGGACAACTCTTCTGTTTTGAAGTAAAAGCTTATTCAAAGTTTTGATAATCCTTACTCTCTTGTAGGGTGAACTCAACTTTAGCACAATGTTTACTTCAACTTCAACCACTATATTTTCGCTCAGCCCCAATATTTTTCTTCTACACCTTTTTACTTGCAAACATGTCCACTTCCCCTTTCTTTAACCTTTTTTCCTTACCCTTATTGAAACCGTGATCAATTTGCAGAGTTTTTCCAGTATACAAACCTTTTGAAAATATTTGTCTCTTGCTGCACCCCCCCCCCCCCTTGTGATAATTTTCTCCATCTCATGCTCTTCTCAATCAGCCTACTTCCAAGAACGTATTGGTTGAAAATTTTAATTTAATGTTTAACCAATATGTATTAACAGGTGAACAGCTCAACGTTGGGGTTCATAACTGCGAACCAAACATACTTTAGCCCTAAGATTTCACAGGGTAAAAGAGAAAAATAGTAGCTTTATTCTGATACAAGAGTTTTCTGATACCAATATTGACCACTTCTGGTAAAATCTGGTGTCCCTGCGGACAAGGCTATTAGCGATCGGACCATGGTCCTTTAAGCGTGTGACTCCCTAAAATATGTTGTTAACTTTTTAACATCAAAAGTGCACTGCTCTGAAAAAAAGGGTCTTATTTGACAAATGAAAATAGTCATGCAAATGAATTTTCTGATCATTCAACAATACCAAGCTAAAAATGTTTTATCGTAACAGATGTTTTCATGATTTATAAAAAAATCACTTCTTAAAATTACATGATAAGTTAGTGAATGAAAACATTGCCGTTAATTCGTCAGTAGAGTATGATAAATTACATAACAAACTAAATGCATTGATAAATTTGTCATTGTCAAGCAATTTTAAAAAAGTAAAATATTTGATGAAAAAAAATAAAATCTAAAAATGTTCATTAACAAAACATTTTAGGGTTGAATTTCTTGAATGATCAAAAGATCAATTTGTGTGAGTAATTTCAATTAGTCAATTTTTTTCTTGGCAAATATCTTTTCAGAGTACACGCAGATTTCGCATTTCAGAATTTCGCTTTGTATTGTGCAAGTTTCTAGGTTGTATAATTATAAGCTCTTCCTCTAAATTGTCCATAGGACCTCAAATGGAGCTTATACACGCACGTTATGTAGTTTTCTGATTTCTTTCCAGTTTCGTTTCCGTTGAAGGGCGCTCCTACAGATTGGTACATTGCTAATGTTGGTCAAACAGGTTACTACCGAGTAAACTATGATGTCGACACATGGAACGCCCTATTGAGCCAACTACAAAACAATCACGGGGTAAATCTATTATAATAACTATACAATGAATGTCCTTTGTTTCTATTTTCCTCAGAGCAGGGACTCTTGATTAAAATGGTATGCGGTACCACAAGCAGAATGTTAAGTCTATTAAATCTACGTTAAGAACCAATTATTTGTGCGACGCTCTACATTTGGAGGACATCCTGAAATAATAAATTAAATTCAGCACATAATATCGTTCAATATGGTCCAGTCTCTGATTACTTTTGCGTGCAATTGCGTACAAATCCTGCCGTACTATAATCCTGCAACTTTGTGGTGTAAAAGTTGATCTCAACATCAAGGGATCATCGAAATATAATGTTCCGCTTCGGTAAGTTAACTCAGATTAACCCTAGAGCGTGTTGATAATTTCCTTTTGTATTTTTTTTCAGGTATTATCTGCATCAGACCGTTCTGGCCTAATAGACGATGCTTTTAACTTAGCCAGGCAAGTTGTTCACTTGGATTTTGACATAATAGGGGATCGGTTTGTTGGGACTTGTGTTGGCAGTGATGGCGCTATTAGGGATCTTTGTGCGGCCAAGCCTCATTCAATTCAACAATACAGACTACAAACCAATTTAGGCATTTTGATGCGGGCCGGTGTAGGAGGGTTGCCATCAGAAAGATTCAATAGCGCCATCTTAAGTTGGCCGCGTGCAAAATTCATACTCAAATCCAATCTAAAGCCAAGTAAAATGTTTTCTCCGTCTTTGACCACTTGTCCATGATGGTACACGATCAAGTTTAGATCAATTCATGACATACATGACAATGACCCTTATATGCCAGTATGAAAAAAATATGACATGATTTTTTTCCGATTTTACAGAGGGGATAACTCTTGCAATGCCCTATATATTGCTGATCAAAATTGTGTCGCCACTGCTTAAGTGTTAAAAAAGTAAAAGACAATTGGGTCAAATTAACAGCTTTATTTAGTTAATTTATTTCTTTAAGTAATAATGTCGTTTTAAGGCATACTTACTCATTAGAATGTTGGTTTGTTAATTTTTGAGTTTTTATATTTGATTTTTAGAGCTGAAGATATTGATTACACGATTGCTTTAAATTTAACCAAGTATCTTATCAATGAAGAGGAGTACGTACCTTGGGATGCTGCATTTGGAAATCTTTTCTGGATGGGAGAAATGCTGCGATTCCGCCCTACTTATGGAATGTTCCGTGTAAGTTTTGACTTAGTATAAACCATGCTTGCAATTTATTGAAGAAATAAACCAACCAGACAACCGACGAAACAAAAGAACAAAGACAAAAATAAAGGAACAAAAACAAAACAAAGGCTTAGTAAGTAACAGGATCGATGGAAGGAATGCTTTTAGTATACTCCCCATTTGAATTAAATAAAAGGGAAAGGAAGGTGGGCAAATATTGGAACGACGCTTCCAAGCCTTTCATCTCCTCTTTATATGGCTATTCCAACTGTGCCTCAGGGTTGATCATTCCCTGATGATGTGAACCTACAAGATACATGAATTGGCTTTGACAAATAAAATGAATGATTTATCAATGTATCTTTAACCAATAATGCATCTCAGTGTATAAATAGTGTGATTGTTTTGAAGGCGATTTGTAAGTTCAACAATATTAATTGAATTCGTAAAGGTTGAGCTAGCGAGGGCGCTTTAACTTGTTATCGTTAACTGCCCTGGTTAACTGGGAATGTTGCTGCAGTGTTAAAAATCTTCATTAAAAAGTCGTTTTAACTAGCAGCTGGGACTCACACCGGTTAAAACGACGTTTTGTCAGATATTTGCAGTTATTTGCACGGTTCGAGTCCCGGCTGACAGTGAAAACAATGTTTTTCAAGAAAATTTTTAACAGTGTGGATAACAATCCATTTATTGTTTCACACCTCTAATTAAACTGCCTATACTATCATGTACAAACACACTATCAAGAAAGAAACTAATTTCCTCGCTACCATGCGACTGGTACCTTAAATGGTAGGTTTTCTCAGAAGAACTTCATATTGTCAGCCTGCCAAGGCTGGAAATTGCAATGTTTGACCAGCTTCCCGGTTGCGAGTCGAAATTTAGCAACGCTCAAAAATAGTAGTTTTTTGTACCGTTTTCTTAGTGCTTCTCTCTGGAGTAATTAATTATACAGATTTTTGGCCAATAACTTTGCAATATTTGCAATTAATCTGTTTGGAGTCGTATTTTTATTTATTTTTTAAGCATGTTTGTGGATTATATTGAATACAAAACAAACGGCCGGCAAACACAGCACAGTTCAGAAGCCACAAGTCCCGCGGCAAAATACGCCAGCATTCCCACCAGACATACCTTGATACCGTGCTAAAGAAACGGCCAAGAAACTCTTAAGTATGCATCAAAGCCTACGTATATATTAGCAATATACACAATATTACCAAATTTCGATATCGAAAAATAGTAACATTTCAAATACTATAATTATCGATAACAAAAATTACTAGTATTTGAAATATACCATACCTCGACGCAGCACCGGCAAGAAATCAACACACGACGAAATCGCCGCCAGCACAGACTATTTGCATAGAAATACTGGCCATTTTCCCCTGCAGAAAGTGATATGTACTCGGCCTGAAAAATCTGAATAAAGTGATTAACACCTCTGATTTACATATGCTCCTTTAAGCAGAACCCTAAAAATAATATCTAGCTGAAAATTGCAGCCATTTTGGGCGAATCCGAGCTTTTTTTGAGGGGTCAACTTAGAGATGTGGCCTGAGTGTCACTAATTTTAACAATGCCTAGCAGTATAGGGTTGGGTGTAATTAGAGGTGTGAAATCTTATGGTCTTATGGTGGGAATGTTAGGCCCGTTGGACAGTAATTCAATAGTGAGTTCTATGTGGTGATACAACTTAAACTTTGATATGACGTCAGTCTTGTTTGGAATATAGCCAAAACGCAGATATTCAGTGTTTTTATGTCATAGAACTAACTAACCACGGATTGGGAAAAAACCTGGTACCAAACCTAGTTGAAAATTGTCACTGATAATTCAATTATAATGTAATGCGATTTTTAAAAATGCTATTTTGACTAACACGTTTGGCATAAAATGACATTACCAATTTGGATACAAATATGGACGTAACTTCCAATTTGGATGCTTCTTGGGAAAATTATTTTCTACTCATGTTTACCAACCTAGAGTACCAGATAGTTACAAAATTAATCAAGCATGGACATTTAAGGTTAGACTTTGTGCATGATGCAAGGAATCAAATTTGCAGTACAAAATCCAAGTAAAATTGCCCACTTTTTCATATGAATTCCAAGGGTGAACTTCAATCCAAATTGAAAGTAATTCCCAAGATGTGTTAAACAGTATTTAGGAATTGAACAGTTTTTGTAGTTAATTTGTACACATAAGTTTTTTATGAAGTAGGGCCGTAAATACCGGTGTAGAAGTTTTTGTAGTCCGCCGGACTCATAGTCCACTTAATAACTCTTTTGCCTTTCTATAACAGCAATATATTCAAGCTCAAAGTAAACCATTGTTTGATAAGCTTGGTTGGGACGTCGATGGAACTCACCTAGAAGTGTAAGTCATGACTTGGTGAAGATACTCATTAGGCCTACGAAGTCGAAAAACTTTAAATGCAACACACCATCAACTCAACACACCATCTCTTTTGTTGGTTTTCTATTGTTTAAAGATATTAATCAGACAGGTGTAAGGTTGATTAATTAACTCGTGTGTATTATAAAATTGTAGAATGGGTTATTTCAGCATGGTTGAATATTCTTCTTTTCTGAAGTTAACCCTCGTCTACCTGAGCAATTTTTGTAAAAACACACATGTACCCTTCGATTTTCTTTATTGAACATCCTATTCCTTTAAATTTGTTACCACAGGATCAAGATCAGAACGCATATTTGAGACCACAAACTCATCACTGAAAAGATTAGTCGCCAAAACAGCAAAAATGATTCACTTTTGACAATATTTTGTGGAATTTTCTGTATCAGATTCATGTATCATTACCCGCGCGGGCCGCGCCGCAAGTGTTTCAGAAGGCCGTATGGTAGATGTGCGTATGTCATGATAGATGTCCGGATATCCAGACGGACCCAGATGGATATCCGGATGGATTTCCGGATGTGCAAAATGTTAACCCTTAATCTGCTGTCAGTCATTTTTGTCTATATGTTGATGGATTTCAGAGACGTGGAGGGAGTTGTGCTTTGGAACTATCGCAATACATAGGTCAAAGGTCATCTAGGGTTCATGTGGGGTCGGGATATAATTACGCCCCGCTTAAAGGGGGATGACCCGATTTAAGTATATGAAGTTTTCATCTTGATAGATTGGCCTTCCAAAATCCCATCTGAAAAGTTTCGCGCCGATATTTCAATCCGTTTTGATGCAAGAGCTAAAAACGTGATTTTGTAAGCCCCATAGATACTGTGTAAAATTAATATTGGTCGATCAAAATGGGGCACATTTTCGCTCATAACTTCCAAACCAAACATCCTTTGGCTCTAAGATTTCCCAGAGTATATGAGAAAAATAATAGCTGCTTTCTGATACCAAAATGTTGACCACTTCCGGTAAAATCTGGGGCTTCTGGAAACGAGGCTATTAGCGATCGGGCCATGGACCTTTAAATTACGAGTTCTGCTTATTATAATTATTATTTTGATATTGCACAGGGTACCTTGTCCGAGGGACATTAAATAGAATCTATTAAAATGACTAGAAAATTCTAATACTAATAAAATCATACCGAATCATATTAAAAGTTGATAAGTGGCTGACTGGAATTACTGCCGAAAAAATCAATTTAATTTGATATTTTTGGACATTAATTTTGAAAATGAGAAGGTTGACAAATTTATTTCTTTCACACAGGAGGTAAGCATATATGTTTACTAACTGGTATCGTTCTCATTGCAAATCGGAATAGCAACAGTCCACTAGGAATTCTAGTACCTTCAGTAATCGGCCATTAAGGAGGTTATTAATGTTTTTTGTATTGATTTCAATCTCATAACTTAAACAAGAAAGCCATTTAATGTCATATATCTGTAATGCACAACACTATATGCTTACTTCTTGTGTGAAAGAATTACATTTCCTGACCTCTTTATTCTCAACTAACCATCAGCTTTAATGCACACGACTGTATGCTTACCTCCTGTGTGAAAGAATTACATTTAAACAAGAAAGCCATTTAATGTAAACTATCCATAGGCTTTAATGCACAAGACTGCGTGCTTACCTCCTGTGTGTAAGAATTACATTTAAACAAGAAAGCCATTTAATGTCAACTATTCATCAGCTTTAATTACAGAATAAAGGTATAATTTCGGAAATCGGTACTCTCTTTATGACGAATTGAAACCAAGTTTTAATTCGTCGTAAAGTGAGTACCGGTTCCCTAAATAATACCTTTATTCTCATTCTTAAACAGCTTTTATAATTTAAGGTAATCTTTAACCAAATTTCGCGATCCGTATGGCTTAAATACAACAAGAAAGGACTGCTATCACCCAGTGACAAAAATCGAACTACCCGTTGAACGCAACGAACATACGCAACGATGCGCAACGTTGGCAGGCGAGCACGAATGTAGCAAAACAGGGTATGACGCGAGCGCTTCAACCTCCAAATAACATCAATACGCAGCGCATACTACCTGGGTTCAATTGTCGAATTGAACCCGGGCATCAGCCAATGAAATTGCTTACATTTTCACAGCTGTTTAAGAATGCACAACACTGTATGCTAACCTCCTGTGCGAAAGAATTACATTAAACAAGAAAGCCAGTTAATGTCAACTATCCATAGGCTTTAATGCACAACACTGTATGCTAACCTCCTGTGTGAAATAATTACATTTAAACAAGAAAGCCATTTAATGTCAACTATATGTCAGCTAGAAACCAAAAAGACGTTAGGGTTAATGTCAACTATCCATCAGCTTAAATGCACAACACTGCATGCTTACCTCCTGTGTGAAAGAATTACATTTAAACAAGAAAGCCATTTAATGTCAACTATATGCACAACACTGTATGCTAACCTCCTGTTTGAAAGAATTACATTTAAAACAAGAAAGCCATTTAATGTCAACTATATGTCAGCTTTCAATGCACAACACCATATGCGTACCTCCTGTGTGAAAGAGTTACATTTAAACAAGAAAGCCATTTACAGGGGGATGGCCCGATTTAAGTATATAATTTTTTTCATCTTGATAGAATGGCCTTCACCCCAAAACCCCATCTGTAAAGTTTCGCCCCGTTATTTCAATCCGTTTTGACGTAAGAGCCAGAAACGTGATTTTGTAAGCCCCATAGAGTACTGTGTAAAATTAATATTGGTCGACCAAAATGGGGCATACTTTCGCTCATAACATCCAAACCAAACATCATTTAGCCCTAAGATTTCACAGGGAAACTGAGAAAAATAATAGCTTTCTTCTGATACCAAAATTGTGACCACTTCCGGTAAAATCTGGGGACGAGGCTATTAGCGATCGGGCCATGGACCTTTAATGTCAACTATATGTCAGCTTTCAATGCACAACACTGTATGAAAACTTCCTGTGTGAAATAAGAAAGCCATTTAATGTCAACTATATGTCAGCTTTTAATGCACAACACTGTATGATAACGTCCTGTGTGAAAGAATTACATTAAAATAAAAAAGGCATTTAATGTCAACTATCCATAGGCTTTAATGCACAACACTGTATGCTTACCTCTTGTGTGAAATAATTACATTTGTGGACCTTCTAATTTCTAAACTAAGATTAATTTCATGGCTTAATTTACTTTTGTTTTGTAAGTGAAATTATAATAGATATCAGCATTGTACATTTCAGGAGAATGGAAGATATAATTTCCAGATTCCATTCTCTGGCAGACCATTATTTTCTTCAATAAACGACCCATTCTTAACAGTGATTACCAGTTTTCTCTTTTTTTTTACAGATTTCTTCGGTCTGCAATTATCGATTTAGCCTGTGGTAATGGTAATCCTGTTTGTTTAGACCAAGCTGTTGATTTATTTAATACGTTTACGGGTGGTGCAAGGTAAGAAAATGTGCAGTGTACAATATTATATGGTTTTTGGAAGAGAAGTGGGGCAACTAGTAGGGTTATAAATGAGAATCCCATTCTTGAAGTTTGGGGAAGAAGGTTTGAAGATGTTTTTCTATAGTTTGAAGGGTGCTGATTCAGAATTTGTGGGTCCAACCTCTGGGTAATGTGGAGAACTTTGTAAAATAAGGGGGTAAAATTAGTACAGGGGTAAATTAAAATCAAGTCAAAATATGTTTTATTGTGCACCAATGTATTTGTCTCATAAGGATTAAAAAAGGTATAGTTTGTCTAGGTTCTGACATTTAGTTAAACAACTTCTAGAATGGGATTCTCATTTATAACCCTACTAAACCTATTTTTTCTCGAAATAGTGACTATGGGCCTAAACAATTATGCCCTGTTTCCCCTATTTAAAGGGGCATTTCGTGATCCACAGCCTCGCCCCCCCGACTTACCTAAAAGATGTTGAGATTTCTATATCGTCTGAACCGTTAGCAAGTTAGTAATCCATGTGTGCCCAAACTTACGTGCAAATTCGGTCGCATCTGTAAGAAATTCGCAATTTTGTATTTTCTGTCCGTAAACGGACAGAAATTACAGCACGGTAGCCTATATGGGACAGTGGGAAACGAGCAATTGCTCATAACACAAAACCGCAAGATCGGGATCAGCTCAAATATCGCAAAGGGAAATAACCACTACCGAAATAGTTTTGTATCAGGTGCAATCGATTTACCAACAAGAGGGTACATTTATCTCATGAATATTTGTTAGGTGTAGTTTAACGTATTCAGAGATTTATTTTGGAAAAACGTGTAAATTTAGTATTAAAACATTATTGGGCTATAACCTAACCAAATATCACGCTATACCTTCTATCAACAAGTTTGCAAACACATAACGTCATATATTTTTTTCTGATGCCAGGCGTCATCCACGTATGGACATGTCCAGAAATTGTAAAGAGATATGAAAAGGGATAAGCAGCGATAATGCGAGATAATTAAAAAAAATATGGAAATTCAGTTTTTAGCTTATAAATCAAAGATAAGTATGTACAATTCCATAAAACTACTCTAACCCTAACAGCATTTTGGTTTCCGAGAGGAAAGGAAGGGGTAAAGTGATAGAATCTAAAGAAGATTAGACATCTGTGGCGGGATTCGAACCCGGGGCCTCGGGCGCACCATTCCCATGAGCAGGGATGGCAAGCACGAGGGAGTCGCTGCGCCCGGCCAGCGATTTCGTGCACCATATGGTGTTGGTACGATGAAAGTCATACTATCTGTTGAGACTAGTCATTTTTCTAGCCTAAGACTCATTGAGTTAGAGTGAGTTTTTGTCGTGATAGGGTTAATTGCAGGAACAAAAAAGCACTAATAGCAATAAATAGCAAAAAATGAAAACTATTTGAGGAAATTGGCATACCGGTCTCCCGTACAATGAACATACAGCGATGGCGTCTCCAAATTAAACTAAAAACTGATTGTGGTTGAAAAAAAACTAAAAACAAAAGATCAATATATTTTTGGTTGAGGTTCAAACTGGAAACGCTGGTGCACGAATTAGTTATAAATCGGGGATATTCACAGGGAAAGGTTGTTATCTTAAGTTGGAATTTTGATAGCACGTATTAGAAATTTACAGAATCAGATAAAAAAGTGATGCCATGTATTAATCACGGAATTCAAGCAACCACTTGCAGGTTATGTTAGCACACCCATGTCCAGTAACAAAAATCACCAAAATTACGCTTTGATGATTTTTTCGATGTTTCAGATCAGCAATTCAGGGGGGGTGAGGACATGCCAAACTTAACAGCAACGGCGAATTCAAATTGGCATCAACATTCCGGCGCGGCGTACCTGATGCTAGTTTTTATCAAAGACTTAACGATTCACGGTAGGACGGCGCTCTTACGCAAATCGGACAAGACTGACTAAAGGCTACGCTGGACATGGTCTGCGAATATTTAAAATAGAAAAATGAGCGTTTTTTTAAATTACGATGTTTTGCGGCGAGTTAATCCACTAACCTCGCCGGATGTTGAAGTCAATTTTTTTTCCAAAATTATCATGATTATTAATAAGACTTATTGGACGAAGGTTAAGAGGTAATGTCGCCGAGAAAGAGCTGCCATAGTGTTCCCCAAATTACCGTTTGAGAATCTCCAATTCCAAAGTCAAGCAGATCGTGTCCTTTCCCTTGGCTAACTGCAAATGTGCCATGAAATGACTAGGGTGGCGCATGTCACCAAATCTATACCGTTTTTCGTGAAAACGGACGTTAAAAGCTCATTTACAGCTTTCATTTAAAGCTGTCATTTTGTACTTATTTCATGAGTTACAAGACCGGGATTGCACAAAAATCGCGGTATTTGGAAAACATTGCTGTTTCAGCGTACCACGTTGTGTAACTTACCGCAACAATTCCATATAAAATGTACAAAAAAAAATATCAACTTGGAAACCAATGGACATGTTGTTTGAAGAAAATGAACTGACCTGAAAAAAATATGAGCCTTGAACAGTACCAAACATTTGCAACTGCAAAATAATGGAAGTAAAATAAGTCAATAAAACGCGGGAAGTATAAAAATTGCAATTCAAGTGCATGACACTAATCAATGTAATGGTACTTCGTATAATTTCTACTGCTCTTATTGGCTCTTTAGTTGAATAAGTATGAAGATGATTACAATACTGCCTTTTTTCTATATCAGGCTGGCCCCAGATTTTACGTAGCAATGCTTATCACTACGGAAGGAACAAAGAAGTAACCCAGAAAAATTGGGACTACTAGGGGAACCATCTAAAAAAAAACAGTCTGCATCGGAAAAATCTCGACTACTGTACGCACTCCCCGAACCACGGAAGTATGGCTGCTTTCAAGGTATGTGGGTTTTAGGATATACATCCAAATTTAATGCTAAAAGGGTTATTAAAACCGGAAGAAAATATATCACATTATAAAAACAGTATATATCGTCGTGGGTTTTGCATACTGTCGAATCAGCATAAAATGCTAGTGCTGAGAAAACGGCGTTTGAAAGTTTGAGGTTACTATGAATGCGTGTAATTAAATGAAAAAAAGGAAATGGCTAATTTCACGTGGGGTACGTGAAAGACACGAATGCTTATAACTAACGGCAGTATTAAAATACCAAGAAACAATTGTTTTCTTATTCAAACTAGCCACTGAATGCTGATTTACAGTATTGTAGTCAAAACACAAATGTTTGATTCGCGGTTTTCCAGGAGTCGAATACGTATTCGGCTGCGTGAAACCCGTTGATATTTAATGTTGGTATGGTGAGATTACTATAGGGGCATTTTTACTATTTAAAATTATGATGCCGATGATGCCACGGTGATAAGAACAACGATGGCGTGATGAGGTAGCAAAAACGATGAAATAAGGAAAGATCGAGCTTGACGACGGACGGACAATGATGATGATGATGTGGACGTGATGACGAGGACGGATGATGATGACGTGGACGACGAACGATGACGATGTCGATGCACTGTGTTTCTGCTATACAACATGCAAATTTGTATTACATAACGACGGCGTTAAAACTAACCGCTGTTATAATTCGTTGTAAGAATATAGCGCAGATGGACCCCGTGCAACGAATTCAGAAAATTCACACCTCTACAAATTTGGCTCCTTAAAATTTATATTCTGTATTAGCCGCCAATAGGTTTTACTCTTATTTGCAGAAAAAACAAATGTCAGAGGTGGTGATACGCAAAGTTTACATACTGATTATGAAAATACACATCTCATCCGGTCGCCATCTAATTATTGGAATCACTTCGAGCAGTCGTTTGGTGTAATATCAAGATAAAAACTGTACAAATAGTCTTAGTGCTAGTTGAGTACAATGTCATTATTAACATGCTTATCACATCTTCCACCTGGCGTAAAGCACATTCCATTATGATCAATAACAACTGTGTGCAAATTCAAAGACAGGCATTGGCAGTGTTGCTTTCAAAACTGTAGACCAAAAGATGCCACAAAAATCCTTCAAACACAACATTTATTTGAATTAAAAATGCAGCCTCTAGTAAAGTGCATTAGTCCCCCACACGAGAATGTATAACTATTTTCCCCAGCTGTACATAGCAAAAACCAATATTACTCCGCGTAAGCTTCATGATAGTCTATCTGAGCGGTCATTCAATTTCGATAGTTTGAATACAAATGTTACGATCGGAATTCACAATGATTTGTTTCCTCTCTTATATATATTGAGTTACACAGAAGATGAGGTCTAAAATCGCGCGCAGGATTATTTCACGGTGCTGGGATACATTGTGCCATCCCGTGGTACCCGTTTGTTGGGACTAAGTGCGGGAACACTGGCCAGGACTTAGTTGAGAGGTAAGGTGTTTTATTAATGCTGTTGTTGTTTGAGATAATGTTTTAAAGAATATGCATTTCTTGTTTTGCCTATCGTGTCATATAATTTGGATGGGCAGTCCAATATTTTAAACAGTGGGAATTGCTGGACAACAATCGACGCGCTGAAGTTTTGGACTTCACATTCAATATATTGGTTAGGCAAAAACAACAAGAATTCCTACATTATTCTCCTTTTACTTAGTTTTTGTTTATGTTAGGGATGTACACTATCATATAAGATGTAGTTATTATCGTGAAAGTTCACCTTTTGATCTCAACACTGATTCGTAGCTAGAATTTCTGAATTTGTTTGCAACACACATATTTTATCAGTCAGCATGAGACGATCGTTGAACTTTGACACATGACGTTGGAACAGGACCGGTAGGACTAACAAATCTGCACTGCCAAACTGCCATGTGCCAATGGCAGGCAACTGAAAGAAGGATGTTGATTGCTCCGTATTTGCCTGTTCTCGTGTCGGGGACAGAGTAGCCGAGCCTCCTACCTTGGAGACACTGGGTCCCTTAAGCCGGTGTCTTGAGCACCGTTGTTCAAACTCCACCTTAATCCGACTTTTCCAACATATTCACACAACAAGACCTGCTTAAAGTCCGTCAGTGAAATTGCATACAATACTGGGCGAAAAAATTGGACGAGACTTCCATGATTTGAACCGCGGAGTTTATGAAAGTCGTCTCTCCAAAAGGGTCACAAGCCATCCTCAAAAAGATGGGCCACACAGAGTCTGCTATCCGGTTCTGACCGTCATTGTCAAAAACGCGTGAGGGGGGCCCTCACATTGAATGGATATGGTTATGCTCGCGCTTCCAAACCCAGGGGCAATTCTGTGACAGATGACTGAAAAAATAGGGGTCTTTGGGTGAGAATATCCATTGCCCCAACTAAGGCGTTCCGAGTGACAAAAATGGGTCTTTGGGTGAGATTTTTGCAACAATTTCTAAAAAATTAAAAAAATAGAGGCCTTCGGGTGAAATTTTCCCAATTTCCCCTCAAAATAGGGGTCTTTGGATGACAGTGGTAAAAATTTTCCAAAATATGGGTCTTTGGGGAAATTTTCACGAAATTGGGGGTTTGGGATCAACCGATGCGGAAAGGGGGGGGGGGGGGGTCTTAACAGCCTTTACATACGCTTGCTTCCAAGATGGGAGGCCCCCTGGAAAACGTCATTGACTTTTAATCAGATTATTTAAACTCTGTAGAACAGAGATCCTTTGAGATCAATTGTACTTTTTGAATGAAATGTATTTAGTTATCGTGTTTTTATGCTTTAATCTAGATTTGGTGGGATGTCACCGTTTAGACATAGTTGTTATACACACAAATTATTTATTTTGTTCCAAATTTGGGTTTGAGTAACCGTTACCTCGGTCGCTTGGTCCCGGCATCACAGAAACTACGCAACGGAACTACACAGCAAGAGGTATTGCAAATTACTTAAAGGATTGATTTTAAAATATTTTATTATATATCTATTTCAAAGCTTGCTGGTTGACATTACCCAAGCGACTTTTTTTGGAATTCCAATCTTGTATCTGACACACACGCAATATATGGACAAGTGAAATCGTAACTGAAGGACAGACCCGATTGATTAGCATCAAATATGAAAATCAGACAGTCATGAATTAGGAAACAATTCATAAATCGTACTATTACCATAAACGCCTTCCCTTTTTCTTTCAACAAACTCCACACCTGCACAATCACATTACCACCAAAAAGAGATCAACATGACCAATGTTCTATAAACGTACACTGTTAAAAATACCGTAAAATTATAACTCTGGTAATTGAAAATACGTATTTTTATTGAAATATTCCGTTTTTTTCCTTAAAATACGCACACAACACAACAATTAAGTCCAAATGTACAATGTTAGTGGTAACATCGTGTAACTTTCACCCGTGAATGTAATTTTTGTAGTTACATGCACAATTGTATTCGAAGCCTGACTGTAGATGTACGCTAAAGGCATAAAGGAGTAAGAGTCAAGAGAAGTTAAGAATATCTATTGTTTTTAAATGATGGTAAAGTAGCAAGCACAAACTTACCTTTTAATTCTCATTTGTACAGATGATCAGCTTCTTCACTGAATACCCATGATGCAGGGGCCGGGTAAACCGGACGTAACCGGCCCTGGAACGTTACAACCAACATCAACTGGTTAGCACGTAACGAGGAGATAATTGAAGATTTGGCTTAAAGAAAACACTAGAGATTTGATGTAAATTAATTTGCAATAAAACGTCGGTCTGATGAAAACTTAAATAATGTGTTTATCTAACAGTTAATGAGTAGAAACATGATTAAAAAACGGTCCTTCAAGTTAACTCAAGCGCAGTGAAAGCGGAACGATTTTCAAAGGGAAGGGGGAGGGGGGCACTTGCACTTTATTTGAGCTATTCTGAGCTATATCGTTGCCTTAGTACAGCATGTACACCTAAATTTAAGTGTAGAATCGAGCTGCTGCTGCGCCGAAATCGCCGGCTATGCCGAACGCCCGGTCTTTCGGCACATGACCTTGCCGTACTGCAGGGGGTCTCCCGCATTCATGCCGAAAATTCGGGATACGTCATAACCCTGCGTACTTGCCGACACAATTGGTTATCCCAGAGTTCGGCACAAAGGGATCCTTATTACAGCGCCGTTGTTTGGATGTAACTGAGTTCTTATGTCAATTGGCTGTACGGACCAGGAATGACACGAATAAGGTGTTTTCAGTTGACTCAGCTCGTACGACAGGCAAGATTAGCTTAAAGAATATTTTAGGGCCCGTTCATATTTATACGGAGGGTCTCAGGAATTGAACGGAAGATTGTTTGGAAAATTGATAACCCAATTTAAAGTTACATAGGCCCTATTGCATAGAACCCAGCACACCCATCCCACACACACAATTAGGTGCATCATATTCTTTACTACGCTGATATTGCAAATAGGTTGCTTGGTTTCCTGAATAATACAATTTAACATGACCCCCCCCCCCGCATCAGAAAAAAATAAATCATTAACCCTCGTATTTTCAGAGAAAACGGGGTAGAAAATGCCAATTTGTACTCACGCACCGGTCCTAATAACCAAACCTAACCGAATTCTTAACCCTAATCTTAACTCCAGGTCCTATAAGGCCCCTATAACCCCCACTCTAAACCTAACCCGTCTTAAAACCAGCCTAATCAATAAGGGGACCTTTACAATATGGGAGCCATATGTATACACATTGTTTCCGTCGATTCGTGCACCTGGCTAAACGAACGTGGGATTCTTCTTCATGGGTCCTAAGGTAGTGGGTGCTTTGGCGTACAAGATCATATCTACGTCTACATTACATACAGAGTTGTTCCTAAATGCCAAAAGTCGAATTTTTTAAATGAGTTCATTGTGAATTGTCCAAACAAATCAACGAAAATGGGTAAATATTGCTCTACACATCAACAGCACGTTATTTTTTCAACAAGCGGACAAGATAGCTCATCCGGTAAGCGCTCGACTCCAGGGTCTGGCTCATCCATGCGTATAGGCGTGTGTTTCGAGCCCTGTGAGATTAAGCTATCTTGTAATTTCCCTGACAAGAATTAACCGCTTGTTTGTCCCGACTTACCCATGCGATATTTGGGAAGCTGGTCCCGGCTCGAGGTTATCTCGATGTATGTTTGCGGATAAGTGAAAGCGCTGATCCCGATCTGCTGCATCCCTTGAAAATTGCTAAATTGTGTATGGTATGGTTGGGCCAAAGTGATATCGACCATTTGTGAAGCGCTTAAGGCCAATACATAAGGCGCTGATATAAACTCTCTGCATTTTTTCACTTCCCTTCTCCTCTGCCGAATCCCGGGACCGTACTTCGGCAGTTCTGAGAGGAGGGAATTTTTCGGCAGTGGGTATGTCGCACCGGGTGGTTCGGCAAAACGGTGTTCAGTTGAATCAGCTCGTACGACAGGCTCAGTTAGCTAAAACTAATAATTTTGGGGGGGGGCCCGTTAATTATTTACAGGGAAGGGACCGGAGAAAAAGTGAAAGATGTTGTTTGGAAATTGCCATAACCATCATAATTGTAAAGTTACATAGGCCCTATTCATAAGAACTCTACACCATCCACACACACCAATTAGGGAGGGCCTACATCATATGATTTACTGCTGATATGCAGATTGCTGGTTTACTGAATAATAAATTTAACATGACCCCCTCCATCAGAAAAAACAGAATCACATAACCCCCTATTTGTCAAGTAGAAAATCACATAGGTCTAATAATCCCAAGCTATTCCAATGTTTGTACTCTGCGGGCCCTAATAACCAAACCCTAACCTAATTCCTAACCCTAATCTTAACCCTAGGTCCTATAGGCCCTATAACCCCAACCCTAAACCTAACCCTGTTGCAAACCGGCCGAATAACCATCCTAATCAATAAAGAGGGCCCTTACAATGGATTCCCATATATCAGCTTGTATCAAGCATTAACGTATACAGTGTTTACGAATTCGGATACCTTGTAAAAGAACGCGGGAATTCTTCTTCATGGGGGGTTATGTGGGGTGTTTTTTAGGGCGTACAGATCGTTATTCTACGTATACTCTTACATTAAAAAAAAAAAAAATGATGTTTCCTCCTAAATGCCACAAAGCCTGCTTTGAAGTTTTTTTAATGCGTTCATTGCTGTAAATTGTCCATAAAATCACGAAAAATGCGTAAACATGTGCTCTACGCATTAACAGCACGTTATTTTCCACTTCCCTTCTCCTCTGCCGAATGCCCGGGTTCTTCGGCAGTTCTGAGAGGAGGGAACTTCGGCACCCGGGTATTTCGGCACCCGGGTGTTTCGGCACAATACTGCTCTGGAAGAAATCCGCACTATTGTATTGTAGATGGATACAAATTACAACACAGTGGCCTATGGAGTGTGATACAAACATTTGCTCATAATTTAGCACACACCATCAGAACAAATCGGATATCCAATTATAAACAAAAGTGAAGGATCATGGAATGCTTCTTCAACTCAAACCGAGGCGACAAATGTGATAAGTTCATTGTATACGCCTGATTTTAAATAATTTGTTGGCTTTGCAAAAAACAAGTTTTATATTAGAATATATTGTTAGTATATGGTCCTTAGTATAGTACTTCTGTAGTAATTAATATGATCAAACAGTATTGATTTTGACGGTGCCAATATGCATGTTAAAAGAGAATCAAAAACACCAAAGATAGTTTGTATATATTCATATATTCAATCTTAGTATAATGTATATAAAATGATTATACACTTCTTGAAACTGTCAATTAAGTATTTGTTTTGCAAACTGTGTACATTTTACCATTCTAGCTTTTCAAAATGTGCATTGTGTTCGTTTTCAAGTCTTTGTAAAATCTCATAAATATATGGAACTTATATAATTTTGATTGCAAACAAATTGTACCAACTATGTTTTATCGCACAAATACATTCCCCCTCTCTCTCTGTCTCCGTCTCCCCGTCTCCGCTAGTCTATCTCCGTCTGTCTGTCTTCCTTCCTCTCTCTGTCCCTCCCTCTTTCCAGTCTTTGTTATGAAACATGATATTGATTCAATCCAATGCAAAAATTTAAATATGGATTTGTATGCTTATTTTTTTAATTGATATTTTCTAAAATAAAGGAGTGTTTAAGACTCTACGTGTCTACCTTTTGTATAGCAAACACACACATTGGGTGACAGATGTGTGGGGGAGGGGAACATTCTCCCCTACAAGGCACTGACCGGGAAAAGGCCCCAAATACAGGGCGAGTAAAAAAAAATTGACCCTGATTGTGTCCGGCATTTTTGAATTTTTACGTAGCATATATCTAACATATGTGGTATCATCTACGGCTTAGTTCAGTATCTTTTAATTTGCTGCAGATCATCGCATTTGTTAGGAATAGCCGAGCTACAGTCTTTGAATCACGAAGTCGGTTTTGCATCTCTGTCCCGGTTCACATTTAAAATGAACGGCGTTCGCGTAGCAAATCAGTGCCAGAAGAAAATTGGGGCTATTAATTGACTGCAGAATAATGTGATCTCTAACAATAACCCACAAATTTAGTACAATTTACCATCGATGGGCCTCTATGTCTCATCACTCATAAATCATTGAAATATAAATGAACTTGATACATTTATATTTTCCTGGAGGAGTTCAATGATACATACCATAAATCTCCATATGAAGGAATATACATCGGTGACACCAAAACCTTTTGACGTTTAAAGTATTGTCTATTTTGGTATACAAAATTGCCACATCTTGAAAATTGTGTTAAATAAACTTACCATTTCACTGGCACTGGCGTTTACACCTAAGATACACTTTTAATTATTTGACATAAACATAGACATAGTAGACCCTTAACTTCATATTTGGGGAGTCATTTGCTTAATAGTTGGCCGCCGTGCATTCAAAATGGGAATCCGTGGATGGGAAAAACTCGACTACTTGATTCAAAAGACTGTAGCTCGGCCAATACTTAATCGATTGGAATATCTTTGCCTCTATCAAAGATAATGAAATATAGGCTTTCCGATGAACGCACATATTAGAGATATTTTTTTAAAATTCAAAATGGCGGACACATCAGGGTCAAGTTTTTTGACTTCCCCTGTATAAGTTGGAACGGTATCCTCGAAAAAACAGCGTTGTTGGGTTTCATGGATCCCTTACAGTACCTTTTTTGGGGTTTTAATTTGCATTGCGAAGAACAACAAATTATATTCACGAGTCCGTTAAAGGAAGTCTAGGCCTGCACTGGGACTGTCAAAGTCTTCACTTTTACTATTTAAAAAAAATATTCTCATGACATGAGCAACAAAAGGTATTGTAAATACATTTCACGAGAAAAGGTCACTCGGCAGAGGGATTATAATGATGAATTATTTTTTGTTTAGTTTTACAAAACTGTTAAAATATTTCAGTAGCGATATGAGTAAAAAGAAAATTTCATTGACCTCATTACTATCTCAGGTTTAAATTAGAAGAGTATACACTATACGCCAACATGATTTTGATTAAGGGATACTAGCAATGTTGGTGAAATTTTTACGTACATTTCCCTTCCCCAATTTTGTCAGATGAATATTTGTGAATAATTGTAATGTTTCAAACTACCCATAAACTTACTGTGAATTGAATGACAGCTGTCAGGAAGCGAATATTTGTGTGTTGAAAATAAAAAGTTTTGATTTCAATATTTGATATCCATTAAATATTAACGGCTTTTCACACTGAGCCGGTGATCGATCGACTTATGCGATCGATCCCGTTTTGAAGACTAGTCGCAGCCGTTTTCTCCTTCCCTGAATACTAGAATACCGCATGCGCAATGCGCCTTAGTTACGATGTAAAAGTTTTCCAAATGAAGTATATAATGAAGCTGCACTTTCACGAATACCATCTTTTTCAGGCATCTACTGCATGGCTGTCGAACACTTTTTTAATGCTGTGGTATATGGCCATCTTTTAAGTGATTGGATTGTCACCTTGGTTTGTTTTTCGCTCACAAAAATTGTAAGTTTTCCGCTCGTGAAATTGAACGGAATGAGTAAGGAAATTCAACATGGTGAAATCGACTCGTACGTACTGCATTCGTGAACGAATGTGTGCTGTTACATTTGCGGAAGCACAACAGCGACATGTTTCAGAGTTTTTTGGCGGAAGTATTTATAATGAATTTGGTAGCTGGTTTGAAGTCTAACAGACGGCGATCTGATCGCAAAGTGATCGATCAACCGCGCTCCAGTGTGAAAATCCCTTAATGTCTGCTGTGTTTTCTTCTATTATATAATTGCTTGTCACATCAGATCTATTTGTTTAGTATGTTTTGTTCAAATTATTATTTGATGGAACAATAAATTTGTACGTTTTTTTTCCTTGAAAATAACATGGGTTTTAGTCTTTTGTAGCTGTTTTCTCTTTTTACAAGGCAAACCTTTGTGTGTTAGGGTTAAAATTAAAAAAAAAAAAAAATGGAAATTTGTATAAATTGGTGTAAATTTTGGCTGATTGTTTTTAACCCCCCGCACAATAATCTTCACTAGCACGATTCATCTGCTTCTTCACAGTGGTGGCGATATTTGTTTGGTCCTTTATCATTGCGCACTTGGATTTTATCATTTTTTTCATTTTTAACTAATAGGGCCAGCCCTGTTTGAAGCAAGATGCTCTTATCTTTCTTCCTCGTTAGGTGCAAAAGGGTCTGGCGAGACGTTTTGATTCGGATCCATAACAACATTATTTTGCCGCTGTGGTTCGCACAAACTAGCTTACCGTGACCACAATCTTCTTAGCTTTCTTGTGCGGTGTTATGTTGGTCGCAGAATCGCTGACGTCATATGAAAAATTGAAGGATTTAAAAGTTAAAGTCGCCCAGTCAGACTTGATTTATCGCGGCCGCGCGCCATTGTATTTTGCCCACACGGGTGACGGGCGTCCCCAGAAGAATGCAGTTTGCTATCAGCAACTTATAATGCAAAGCGGACTATGTGAAAGACACACTGGATAAAAGCGAAGGCCAGATGCATTATAATGCATTGACGAATCGTGATGCTCTAAAATCTTCACCTGCTAATTTCCATTCGAATCCATTTTTTTCTGTACGGTATGTTCTTGTATGTTCAAAGGACAAAGAAAGTGGACTACAAACACTCAAGCTGTGGAAATGCTGGCGATCTATCTTTAACACTTAAGTGCCTTAAGGGGGGGGGGTGTTCCATAGTTACCCAAAGATTTGTTTTTCGGCGATTTATCATCAGATGAAAAATATTTTCGAACTCTAATTTTTGTAATGTGTTGTAACTTATCGATGCGCTTCTTTCCATATTAAAAAAAATTAAAAATTTCTTGCCGTTAATGAGATAATTAGCTTGGGTCCCTTAGGCACCAACGGGAGTGTGATTTTAAAAATAAAAATAGCAACCCTGTTGCAAGAAATATTTTTTGCTATGTATGTTCATATGGATGAAACAAATTTAATTACATAATCAGAAACATAATTAACCCTCAGCAGTGCTGAAAAGAAGCGATTCCATCATGAACGGACTCTGCGCGCCATTTGCTGTACAAACCTATGGCCAAAATACGACTGCCCCCCCCCACAAAAAAATACAAGAACAGAATGTACAAAAGGATAATGTGTGTTTAATATAAATTTTGTAAATGGTCCTTCTATGAGCAGATAAAAACATCAAAATGATTGCAATGGTTTTCTGCTGTGGAAAGCAGGGGTCGCGGAAACTTATAGACTTTTTGAACGATTTGACGCATATCGAAAACAATGATTTGCCCTAATTTCCAGAAGATACACCGGAACTCATTTTTATTGCCCTGTGGCCTTCTCTATCCCCCTCAATGTGGTATGAGTGTCATTTGAAAATTCCCTCGGAAAGTGGGTTTCCTGGGGGGTTCCATGGAATCCCCATTAGGTACCAACGTGAGTGAATGAAAACACCTTAGGCACTTAAGTGTTAAGAAAATAACATTATAGTTATCGTACCATAATCATTATTATTATAAAATAATAAGCCCATTAGGATATATTACAATAACTCAAAAATACTTTTCAATACAAGTCGTGGAAAAATTCTAATTTTAAACCTTAAAAATTGTATTCGATCAATACATCGCCGTTCACACGTAAACATAAACATTGCATTGGGTCAGTTCTTTCGTCGTCGTATACTGGCTTCAAATTGTGTGAAGCGCCGCCTCCCATGACCAATAATCTGAAATGGTCTGGATCAAAGTAGATATTGTCAGTGTCTTTGTGTTTACAGAATTTTGTTCTGAGGTCATGGGTCATTTAGGTCTCTCTCGCAAGCAATATATTCACAAATTCTGGTCAACGGTTATTCAGGGTAAAAATGGCCATTGCAGATTTGAGGTTATCTGATGAAATGGAGTTACCCAACCTCTTTCTCTCCGCAGCTTTGAGTACTTACCGACGCAACTTTGCTGGTGACTGTTGTGGTACGAGATTACGGGGCTTATGGCGTCGTGTTCACAAATCTTGGTGGTCAAATGTATTAAAGGTATCAAATGCCTATCTCTAAACCCCCCCTTTTTGCCCAGAGCTTCATCTTTTAAAATATGGGTTTTATGTTTACTACTAATAGAAAAAAACCTTCCCAATCTGTGCGACAAATATAAAATTAAAACACCCAGAAAAGCTGCCTTGTATTGGTGACGTTTTATGCAGCTTTTGATTTTATGTAACTATAGACAATTAATTCAATGGCGATGTTCCTATTTCAACACAATAACCAACAACAGATTAGCCGCTGCCTTTCTCTTCACAATGTGAAATTACCGTACTCGCAAAACCTGTCCACTACACCAATATATACCATCAAAAAATCCTAAAGTGTATCTTCGACCTTTGTTCATCACTATCGGTTACTTTAAGTGAAACATTTTCGTATGCGCGGACAATCCAGTCCGTCCTTAGTCACTTCTCAATTGTAGCGGATCACTCTGCCGTCCACCTTACTTCATATCCCCGCGAGACCTCTCGCAGCCTTACAGATACGCATGATATCTCTCTAAAAAGCTACTAATCCAACAATGAAAAAACCTTATTTTTGCCCGCTATCCCCGCTTCTATTACTCTCTCAATGAGACCTTGACGACCATGGTGTTAGGCAGATCCGGCTAAGCTTCAGCATTAGTTCGGTCAGGCAACTTTCATGCATGTGCTCTCGAAGGAGAAAATCTAGAAAAATCGCCCGTGCTGCTTGGTACCTAAAGCACTATCTTCATACCCCTCTGGAATACTTGTGTGAACTGAACGGCTGTCCAGAGGGATGGGACACAAGTGGAAAACTCGTTATTCTTTTGCATAAACGGCTTGGAAAATTTGATAAAGTGTTTTTTTGTGTGATTTAGACGCTTGTGTCAAAAATTATTCTTAAGATAAAACAAACGGGACAGGCGTATCTTGATCATCACTCCGCGAAATGTACCAAGTACAGGAGTAAAATGTTTCGCTACTGAGATGCATGCTATATCACGAGGTGTTTATTTTATTTCGAAAGAAA
>JAMKCH010015461.1:0-24871 GCA_023653785.1 Ophioderma brevispina
GAAATTCAGAAGTTCTACAAGAAATATGCTCCACTTACCGATATCACAGGGATTAATAACGGCTTGTTACCAAAGTTTCTCCTCGTTTATGAACGATCCCTTACTGCCAAAGAAGAAATCGGCGAAATGTTAAATCCCCGTGTCAGCATTTCACATGTCGTGTTTACAAAAATGGTGGCGACACCATGTGCTTTGACAGCTGTAGCGACCTTCGGTAAAGTTCGGGACTGACATCGGAAATGTGATGAACATTCAGTCACATGATTGTAATTTCTTTCCCAATCCGCAATACAGTTACGACCTTTAGAAAACCGGGCTTATGCTTATGCAGATGCGGTGATGCAGTGAGCGCGCCCATGCCCAGCTGCTGTTCATGAATGTGAACGATATTGATCGATACGAGTGAACTTTGAATTCATTGCGGTCACATTTCCGACACAGCTGGGAATGGGCCGCTCACTGCAACACCTATGGCACGCTCCACGTATAAATCATGGCGAGTTTTTCCCGCGCATGTCGAGTATCACGCGCTGTGTATCGGAGTTTTCCTCGCAATATGTCGGTGTGCCGCGTTATATGTCGAGTTTACAGCGGCTATCTGGCCAGTTTGCCCTTTAACATCGAGTTGTGCCTTGTATATTGTAAGTTTGACATAAATCGTGTCCAGTTTTACGCTACACGTATCAAATCATGGCGAGTTTTCCCGCGCATGTCGAGTTTCACCGCGCCGTTGTATCAGAAGTTTTCCTAGCCAAAACTGTCGAGTGTGGAGCGTTATATGTCGAGTTTACAGCGCGCTATATGTCCAGTTTGCCCTCATACATCGTGTTTTGCTCCTCTATATGGTAAGTTTGACCTAAGCATGTCGTTCAAATTCGACTGATTTTTTCTCAACATGAGGAAAAATCGATCATGATTGGTGTATGTGTAAAAAAAATCCATGTCGGAGTTTGCTCAGGGTTGGGAAAAAAATCATGTTACGAGTTTGGCTCATGTGAGAAAAAAATGAGTTGTGAGTTTGCTCATGTTGAGAAAAAATCATGTCAGTTTTTTAAAAATCGGCATGATTTATTCTGGACATGATTTATTCTGGACATGTTTATGAAAACTGGATAGGCAGCGCTGTAAACTCGAGATATAGCGGGTTAAAAAGGTGGTAAAACTCGATATACAGCGGATGAAACTCGCCATGATTGATACGTGGAGCGTGCCCATAATCAACGATCTGAATAAGCATAAGCCCGGTTTTCTAAAGGTCCGAAATGTGTGTGAGTGGTATGTTTAATACACTAAGCGTAGGGCCGGTACGCAAGATGAGAATCGTTCTGGTCTTCGAAGTCTATCCCAACAATAATAATAGCAATGTTTTTTATCAGCGGACAAATCTACACTGACATGACTGAAGTACGCACGTTTTCCAGAAGTTTTACGCTATTTTTCGACAATGGATTCAAAAATAAATATAGTGGGACAAATGAATGGCTGAAAGTCTACTACTACCTGTGGATGCAGTATTGAAGCGGTAAGTGCCTCCTACATGGGACTCTACATTACCCAAAATTTGATGTCATTGTTTCAGCATGCTATAATAGCTTTCGTAAGTGCCATACTTTCGCCCACTAGGGGGATTCTATTTTCCCTTCCATAATAAGCAAAGTACTTTCCCACTGAAAAAAATCTTTTCTCAAGTAAAATAGAGAAATAAGATGATATTTTAATTACAAAATAGAGGCTACTATACCACTGTAATTATATACCTACCGAACCCACCGGTGGACAAGTTCACTTCGAGGACTCGCTCAACTTCAAGTTTCTTTCCCGTGCTCTCAACCCAACCTGCCGGATTGGTACGTTGTTCGCAAAAGATCACATGTAACTGTCTAGGATCTGCGCATAGGTCCACCTGCACTTCTGGAGGATACGAACGATATCCAGCTGAAAGGGCAACAGTACAGAGGTACAGGCTGATTCAAAAAGAAGTTTACTCATTTTTATTGTAGTGAAAAATCTGTAAGGAATTCCTTGTAAACTAATATACCATTAGAAAGAGCAGTTTCTGAATGTCTAAATTAAAAAAGAAATTTTTGAATTTGCTAGTGCCAAATCCGAGTTATACTAATTTGAATAAAACCACCCATTTTCCCGACTGTACACATCTGGGTAACTTGCGTCAGTTGCTATTTACACCAAATCACTAATATCTGAACAAGAAAGTCTCCATTGGTTTGCAATTTTCAATGTCAAAATGATTTTTTTTCTTTTATACTAAACATCCATCAATCAAGAGCAAAATTCTAAATGCTGACAATTTTAATCAATATGGAATTTTGAATCTCGCGAGTGTCTAGCACCGTTTCCTCTTGTTGGACTTCTCTTAGAAGAAACAAATCATTGCATGTTTTGCAATTCTTGATCAGAAATAATTGCAGAAACAGATGAGTTTACGATGAGAAATAGTTATATTACAATGCTTGATGAATAGGAAGATGAACTGAATTATCGTCTGATTTATGGTTCTTGAATATAAAAGCAAAACTTTCATTTTGATAATAAAACTTGCGAACCAACGGATTGGTCTTGTTTACGCTTTTTAGATTTGGCCTGAATAGAAACTGATGCAAGTTACCCAGATGTGTGCAGTCAGTAAAATGGGTGATTTTATTCCAATGAGTATAACCCGGGTTTGGCATGTGCAAATTCAAACATTCTTTTTTTAATTTAGACCTCCAGAAATTGGCTCTTGCGATGATATATTTACTTAACAGTTGACTTCCTTTTAGATTTTTTTAAATAACCAACGACAAAGTATAGACTTCTTTTGTGAACCCCACACCGCCAACCCCGCCGCCATCCGCACGCCCGCCGCCGCCGCCGCCTTTTGATATCGGGGGGAGGGGGAATAAAAAAACACTTTGCCCACTAGTGACATGAACAATGCCCCACTAGCGATAAAAAAAAGCACTGGTGTTTATAAAAAAAATTGCAAAAAAACTGACATTGTCGATCAGGTTAAAAAAATATTTTAAGAAAGCAATAAATTCAAAATTCTCTCCTGTAAATTTCCATTGCTTGCCCTGGTCATGACAAAGCAACGTTCAATAGGCAGAGACCATTTTGTACTTGCCCCCTTAAAGGGCATTTTCGTGATCGCATCCACGACCTCGTCCCCCCGACTTGCCTTTAAAAAATGTGATATTTTTATATCATCTGAGCGTTAGCTTTATTAATCCATGTGTGCCCAATCTACGTGCAAATTCTGTTTGCATCTGTAGAAATTCGCAATTTGGTATTTTCCGTCCGTAACGACAGAAATTACAGCACAGTAGCCTTATGGGACCGTGTGGAAATGAGCAATGGCCTCATAACCAACTAACCCCGCAAGATCGGGATCACTCAAATTTCATGAATACGCTTTTCTCAGGGATAGCTGTGATAAATTAATAAAATAAGGTGCGGAATCACGAAATGGTCTAGTCTATTATAAATCTGAAGAATAATCAAGAGAATTGGAAGAATTTATTTAATATTTCCAAGCTGAGACCAATAATCAAAATTTATAAACCTCGCAACAGGCTGGTGTTGCCAACAGCCCCAAAAAATCTGACTTGAATGTTTTGAAAGGGTCATTTTGGGATACATCGCCTGAAGCTTATACTCGACAATGTGATAGGTGCAAGTATTGGATATGCCTTGTCTTACGAGCAGATTCAATTCCTACACTCTTAAAAGGTCCCAGAAAATGCAAATAGAATTGATGTGGTTTGTGTCAAGTCTACAAGGAGGGACTAGAAAGCATTCAATATTTGGGTTGGTGATGACATCACTAGTGAAACTATTGATTTTTCAGAGAGTAATAGAAAATTCCAGGTGACTGGTGTAAATCTATTCATGACACTGACTGAAAATCAATAGTTTCACTAGTGATGTCACTGGTAGTGCATTCTTTTTTCTGGCCCTATTTATTGGAATGTCCCGTAAAGATTTGAAGTAGGTTTATCATCTCAAAACTGCAACTTAGAACCATTTTTGTCTCATGTTTACCATCCTAAGGTTCTATACTGACTCCTCAAAAGTTAAATAGACCTTGAAAAATAATTTTTATCCCAAAAACCTTACCTCTTGTTCTTCAACGAACTTTTGAAAGGGATTTCAAGGGTTGGTTAATTAAGTTTTAAGGTGTTACTAAGAAATTGACAAATTACAAAACACATTGGGCTATCAATGGGGGGGCCTAACCCGTCACCATGTTTGAACTTCGTATGGCCGCTTAGACAAACATTCTCGAAAAGATTTGGCATTATCATATTAGGTAACTTGCTACTTGGTCTAATCCCATTGGTCTAATGGCCATTTTGTCCGTGAACTCCAATTGGGTTCTCATACTATTTAGTCTAGTAACCATTTAGGCTAATCCGTCTCGTTCGTCCTAATAGCCTTGTATTCTATATTCGTCTGGTCGAAAACTCATATCGGCTAATATCCATATCGTCTATACCCGAATTGGTCTAATGCCATTGGTCTAATACCCAACTTGTCTAATATGTCCATGTGGTCTAATATCCACTGGTCTAATATCCACTGGTCTAATACCCATTTGGTCTAATATCCAGCCCATCTGGTCTAATATCCATTGGTCTAATATCTATTTGGTCTAATCTTCAGTAGTCTAACTTTATTTGTCTAATACCCACTTGGTCTCAACTCATTTGGTATAATAATTCATTTGGTCTGATATCCATTTGGTCTAATTCCCACTGGTTAATATCCATTTGGTCTAATATTTAAATCATGTCAAATCAATTAGGTCTAATATTTAATCATGTTTAAATCATTACTTTCATTAATCAATTACTTTACAATCTCATTGATAATTAGACGCAAATGGATATTAATTAGACCAAGTAATGTTAGACCCAGGTGGACATTAAGAAAAAAGCAAAGCTTAGAGCATGCCTCCATTTCACTGACCCTTAATTACTTAAGGAAGAAACAGGAAAAATGTTGCATAGCTGCCCTTTTGTTTTATGGAAGCTTTGTAAGTGATGCCTAGAGATAGACTGTTTGTCCTTCATAAGCTACAAGAGGCTATATGAGGCAGCTCTTTATAAATACCTATTACTTATGCTGCTATAGCGGCAATGATGCTAAGATTTGGATTATATAACCGTCTTGTAAACACCAAGCAGACTCGCACTATCACGCATGGCCCACATCTTAATGACAAAGTATGGCCCCTGAACCGCGCTCTTGTTCTTAGAGTAAGTTAAAATCTAGTATTGACAGACAAAACTTCAGAAACAAATTTATTAGAGTGTAAAATGGTCCGTCCTTGATGTTGGTTTTTAACACCCTCGTTACAAAATAGGCCTATCCAAGGGTCTCCACACGTTGTAACTTTTTTAAACCATGGTCCAAGTAACTTGAGATAGTTGGATTCCTTAAGATTTCAATTCAACACAAAAATCTGAAAATATCTTTTTCCACTTTGATGCTACCCTAAACCGATCAGGCTCAGTATAGGCGAATATTGATTGAACAAAAAAATATTCACAAATTATTGTCAATTTATTTCAATTTAAAGATACAAAATAAACTTCAGAAAAACTCCATGATGTGTCCAAAGTATCCTGATGACTTCCGGAGTTGACCTGTGGAAGTGAAATACCCGTTGAAGAGCTCCTTCCACACTTGAAGCGGATACTAGGCTTTTGCTTCATACACTCTATGCTACCCAAGCGAGAAGTTACTATGCCAATGACATGCACTAATATTGTGTATCTAGTACTACAAGACTAAACTTGAGGAAATGAGGTTTCTGAGATGAATATAATCTCACATGGGGTTGGAGGAGCTTTGGATGAAGACTCAACAGGACTGCTATCTGCCTATACATAAAATTGCTGTCGGGCTAGATGAACATATCTGCAGAGCCCTCCCACTATTCCACAGTCTCAGTGGGCGTGATATAGCTTGAAGATTAAACACGATGCATTTAATTAAGTATAACTTTCCACAGGATGATAAAAATGGAAAAATGAATATCACAATAAATGTTTAAAATTAAATTTCCTTTCATTTGAACCCAAACCCGATATACTTTGAGCAGAATTTACTCAAATTAACCCCCCTCACCAGTGACCCCCTTGTAGGCCCCGTCCCTGGGGTGTTTATTTGATCCATCTGAACTATTTGGCATGCATAAAGTTTTTATAGCATCGCAAAGCAGGTTGACCTTGCCTGCCCCCTGCTTAAGATACCAATATCTGAACACGGGAAAATTAAGAAAAAATATAACTTTAGCAAATTATGAATGTCTGCCAGAGACCCGCTGCTGCGTGTGGCCCCAGGAGAGGGGTAAAGTTACTATGGGGGGTCAAATGTTTGAACTGCTCCAAATCTCACGTAATATAGCTCAAATTATTCCTTAGGTAACCAGGAGTAAACAAGTCAATTGGGTCACACGCGTGTGGTGCTTTCTTTCCAAGACTAAATGTGTAAATATTTCCTTGTAACCATACTGAACATGCTATAATCTCTTACTGTACTGGCCCTGAAAAAGGAAATATTTACACATGATTTCATTGAATTTTTCGTGTATTTTATTTCACTCTTATGTGTAAAAGGACCTAATAAATTTAAAATTTAAATCCATTACCTTTAAATTTCAAGTCTTTAAAGTTGTCCCTATTTCTTTGGAATTAATGAGTCTTGTCGGAATTATTGACATTTTTTTTGGTGCAAATTCAGCCATCTCATTTAACTAAAACCCGGACTAAATATTCATGACCTTGTTTTGATTTACATAAATTAGAGACAGACCCTAATTCCGTTTCGGTACACATATACTTGTAACGATCAGTTATAGTGTAGTTAACAAGCGAAAATGAAATGAAACTCCTATATATATTATATAAAGTCTATAATTATGTGTATGAGACGCCGACGGCATAGAGAAAATAAACTAAAATAAGGTTGAAAACAGTTTAAATCACTCGGCGAATCTACCGTGTGAAATCAGAAGAAAATCGGGCACAAACCCCAATTTTTTAGCATTTTTAATGTGATTTTATACAAATATTCAAAATATCACACCCTAAACACGTATTTTTCGACGTGAAAAGCATACCCAATTTTTATTTTTTTATGATTTTGATACCCTAAACAATGTACGTGCGTACATTGCCTGATCTCAAAAAACGACCCTAATTACGCGTTTTTGTACACGAGCATGATATCCACCTTGGAATAAAAGTGCCCCCCCCCCGGATAAATCCATCATTCTGATTGGCTGACACCGCAACACGTTGTAAAATTTCAGCAACGCGTTGTGACTTTCTCACAACGCGTTGCAGCAATACGTTATGACTCTTATGGCCTGTGGGCCTTCCAACGCGTTGTGAAGCTCGCAACGCGTTGTGAAGGCTTGCAACGCGTTTTGAGATTCCACAACGCGTTGCCAGATAACTTGCAACGCGTTGTGGGTCTATTGTTTGAAATACGTCACAGAAATTCATGATTTTGATTGGCCAACACCGCAACGCGTTGCGCGTTGTGACTTTCTCACAACGCGTTGCGGCAATTCGTTATGACCCTTATGGCTTGCCATACACGGAAGGTCTGTGTTCTGTAAACACAGTTGCTTCATTCTGGATCTGATAAAATATGATCGGGAATATGATCTACAGATAAAGCTGTGGGTTTTTTGTATCATGACAGAGGTGATTTGATCACCCGATGAATTGCACATCCATTAACAACCAACACACTCACACAATATGATTCATGATTTAAGACGCAGTTTTCATTCCCTGAGAAGAAGATTGCAACTCTGCAATCCGAAACTCTAATTAAAATGACCTCATTGTGTACTTTTTTTTAAGTAGGCTGCTTCTTCAAGAAACTCACAGCACATGCATTTTTTTTCAGACGGTGGTAAACTACGGTTCCCACAACCATGTTCCCCGGATCGATTTTTTTTTTTTTTTTTTTAATGTTGAAATTGATGTTAGAATAATGTTCAAGACCAAATTAATTTCTCCAAAATTGAGCAGAGTGGGGTTCGACCCTGCGACAAACAGATTTAAAAGCATTCTTAAAGTGACAGGAGGAGATTTTTTGTGAGGATACAAATCGCTTTCAAAATTGCACTCGATCGGTTGTAGACAACCTACCAACAACGTTTCGGAAGTTTTTTGGACAAACAAGAACGAAAAGAAACCAAACCCTTTGCTTTGAAATGGCTTGATATCCTAAGAATCAACCTCACGGAATAAAGGCAGCTCATGCGTATAAACAATAGACATGGATAACACATGTAACATAGAAACGATCAATATGTTATTAAGTGATCTGTGGCTATTAAAGATGATGCTTATACATGAAGTTAACCTACGGAAAGACATTTCGCTTCCCGGCACCCTGTAAAGTTATATCTATATTGAATTTTCAGTGCAAAATATAAACGTTATTCTTTGAGGAATTTCTTGGCACCTAGCATTAGGCGTTTCTGCTAACGGTTTCAAAGCTTATTGGATTTTATTTAAATCTAACTATTACAGCTTGAAGTGAATTTTTCATGTTTTAAATTCTGTTCTGATTTCGGTTAAAATTCCCAGGTATTCATATCGTTATAATAATATATAGCTCATAATCATACACACACACAGTGGACCCACACAGATTTTATTCTACATCAGGCGAGAATTTTCCAACTTATTGACGTGTTTTTCATCAATTCAATTTTATTCAACAAATAAACAGACAATACAGATCTAATATCACTTTATATATATAGAAGAAATGAAAACCCGTTTTTTCTTTCCATGAAGTTTGATTTTTAATTTTCTTTTCTTACAAGCTTTGTTTTCGAATCACCAAAAAGGGTTCCCTCTCGTCAGAGAATGGCATGATTTGTTATGCGGGTGTTCAATGAATTGCGCTCGTGGATTTGTGCGACGCATGAAAGATCCTGCTATGTCGCGCAGATACACGGCCCAAAGCGGTGAAGTGCCAGGCGGCGGGCCGGGCCGCGCGAACGGGCGGCGATGAACTCCTAACGCACCGCAATGGTGCGCTCAGAGTCCACCGCATCCGGTCGCGCGGCGCCGCCCGAAGTCAGCCCCCCCCCCCCCCCCAAGCACGCCTCGCGCGCAGAGTATAACGCAAATTCATGCGAAAGAGCCTGGCGCCGGGGCCAACGCCGCGCATGGTCAGCGGTGAACTCCGTACGCACTACAATGGCGCGCCCAGAGCTCACCGCTACCACACGCGCCCGACGTCGCCCTACTTCCAGTGCATTAATCACTCTCCGAGCGCAGAGCACAATGCGCAAAGGCATCATGAAGACCCCAGCTCGGCCGCGCGCCGGTGGACCTCACATGGCTCGGACACACCCATAGTTTGTCGGAGCGGCGATGCTGTGTCCTACAGAGCTGGTTGAATGATGATAAGATTAGTTTTCTACGAGTTTTAAATTTGCCGCATGTCTGCATGGCGCTTGTTAGCTCAGTACGTTTGTTGAGGCTGGCCATTTGCGGTTTGCATATAATATAGACTTTTCCAAATTACACAGGTTGCTTTCTTTGCGGTATTTTTGAGTCTGTTCGCGCGTCGCGGCGCTACTTTCGGCGCGCCGCGCGAACCGGATGCGTGTGGACTCTGAGCGACATTTTCGGTGCTTAGGAGTTCATCGCCGCCCGTCGCGCGGCACCGGCCTGCGCTGGGCACTTGCTTTGTGCGCGTTGTACTCTGCGCGACACATGTTGTATTTCACAATGATCTTATTGTCGTAATTTACAGTGGAGAAGGGCTTTGAATACCACTTAAACTATCACTCAAAATTACAACAACAGGCGGCTCAACTTCTTTCCACCACCCTCGCAAGTGCTATTAACATGGTAAAGGCAGACACCATCAGCGGCGTATAGGACACATCTCCTGGTTAGCCGAAAACCGCGAGAATACTTTTAAAACATTGAATACCAAAGCTACACCCAACACGGAAGTTTTTTTTTCCCCGAACCAGCCGGTATATTGGAGGGCAGATCCCCACGTGGGTTTTTATTTCTTTGCAGCAATTTCCTCGTATTTCCTGTATAGCATTATGTGGTACATAATGTGAATTTTTTCAGATGTCCCACCAAAATGATCCCAAAAAGGCCAGGGCGGAGGGATAGCACTAAAAAGGTTGCAATGTGGTTCTTTCATCCTGACTCAAACGTACATGAGAACTACCTTCCTCGGAATCTTGAAAAAACCAGTGCTTTCCCAATTATCATTGAAAAGATCACTGTTTGGAGTTGACTGTTGATTTAATGACAACACCTAGCACTAATGAGGATTTTCTACAGATATTAATGGGAGGGTCCCCACATTCTACCTGTAAAGCCGTAGGGTGAACCTTGAGGCACCAATGTGAATACTTTTTTGAGCCCTGCATTGAATACTATCAAGCCTCGCTTTCAGAAGGACACGCCACCAGAGTCCAGGCTCACAGCATAAATTCTAAATCATCTAAACGCTGTATATATACGCAAAAGCATGAGGCATCAGCACCCCATTTGACCCAGAGATGCACCGTAAACAAATTAATAGGGGTTGACATCGATCAAGAATATAGTGAATATGTTTATGCCAACTTAATCTTTGATCAAAAATTAACCAAGAAATTTTGAAATGTTGCTGAAATTTAATAGGTTATTATTTTAATCTAAGTTCAGGATAGGAAGTTTTCTTGCGCCTCGTAAACAACATGGCCACAGATTTAGAGGGGCAATTTAAAACCCCATGAGGGCACCATAACTAAGGTTTATCAAGAAGGGATTGAATTTTTTGAGTGCATTGAAGATATTGCCGTGGGTTTTCCAAATGTCAATATCATCAAGGCATATTGGAAATATTACATCTGAAACCGATCGGGATGTCCGCAACGCAATATTAAAAAGTAACGGGCTCATTACACTACACTGGGGAAGGCCATTATCAGTTAATGATCACTAGAAGGAGACGTTAATTTTAACCCTAATGACTCTATCCTTGAGGAAGTTATAAAGGCATTACCTCCAAGGCCTAGAGCTTTCATCTTGATAACAAACATTTTTCGGCCACACCATATCGTAGGCCTTCTGAATGTCTAAAAACACAGCAACAGTGCTAGCCTTGGAAGAAAACCTTGTTGTGGATGATTCTAACGAACGAGGTGATCTCTGGTACGACGCCCCTTACGAAAAACCACTTTGGATAGGATTTAAAAGTTTTCTTCGATTCTAGAACCAAAAATTTCCTTTTATTACCATAGCTCCATAATTGCCAAATGACAGATGTTAAGAAATGGGTCTATTGACAATGGACTTATGGTCGGTCCCTGGATGTTGGGATGGGGATTAAAATGCCTGCTTCCAAATCTGTGGACATTCACCCTTAAACCCGATGATATGGAAAATTCACTAAGAGGTTGGACGAACAATAGAGGGAATTTCTAACAAAGCCAGCGGCTATACCAGTCCGCACCTGGAGTAGTAAATTTAGCACTTGTAATCGCATTATCTAATTCATCACGATGTAAAAAACAGTTCATCTAAACAACTCGGAGTGGAATCATCTGCATCAATAACAAAAGTCGTTCTCCACCCTTTTTAAATCTTTGAATTCATCACAATAGTCATCTGTACTACTCACATGCGCGAATGATTGAACAAGGACATTGACCTTATCGAGGTCAGACACAGCAAGTTTCTCTTTTACTCAAACACAGGGACAGTTTGAGAATCAGGCTTTACGAGATATATTTGAATTTTCTTCCAAACGGTTTTAACATTGGCTGCGAGGAAATCCTCACAAAACTGTGCCAAGTACATTTTTTGCTTCTCTAATAGTTGCGTCTAGCAATAGCCCTCTTGCGCTTGTACTCGATTAAATGCCCAGGTAGACAAGTCCGCCTAAGCAAAATTAAGGGCTTTTTTTTATCTTTAACAGCTTGATCAACACTTTCTGCCACCAAGGAACAGGTGGCTTGTTACTGGCAATAAATTTGTTTTGTGGAATTGATTCATTGCAACTTCAGTTAACTCCGACATGAACCTTCATTAAATGTCATACACTACCCTGTCATTTCGGCCATGAAAATCCTCTTTCACACAATAAATTAAATTTATTCCAGTCAGCTGTATTTAGCGACCAGCTGGGGACGTGATTAGAAGATGAACTATGAGGTTTAATTCCAAAGAGGTTCTATATAGAAGAGAGGCAAAACGTTACGTAATCTTTAGAAAAACACCGTCTCGCCATGTTTTGCCGACCACAAAGAAAACTAGAGTACCAACATAGAAAGCAATGGCTGGCCTCCGCTCTTCCACATACGTGGGTGCCGCTTTGGATACACACTAATCGGTAGTGATACAAATTAATGTATGTGTTAGAGGTGGCCAGGTGTAATAATAGTGTACCTGGATCATGGTGCTCAGATACTCTTTTTTCTCATAATGAATGCGCCGCTTAGGTGAAAAGATGTATTCAATGGGCGGTTTATTTAAATCAAGACGACTGATGTGTCATTTCATTCGGTGTGTGGCCATGGTAGGAAAAATTTAAACCACCCAATAGCACCCATCATCCAATAACTGATATTTGGCGGATTGTTGTAGCGAATTGACATTATGTGTGTATTACAAGCACCCAAACTAATAATTATTCCGTGCAATACTCAAAATGTCAGCGCCCAGCAGGACGACTGGTTTTGAATGGGTTCACCCCCTTGTTAATTCCAAATACGAATGCAACTCGGATAGTGATCACTACCCCAATTATCGTCGTGAAAAAGACCAAGTACATTTAGTAGCCAGGGTATGGGAGCACAAAGTGAGGTCAATACAGGACAATTTATTGTTGTGAGGATCCAATTCCTTGTGGGGTCCCATCTTCATACCAAAATGAGATATTGAGAATCAATAAATGATCAACGGCCTTGCCATTGGTATCCGTCTTATCAATACCCCATAAGGTATTGTGGGCATAAAGTCACCACATCTAACAACATTAGAATTTTTTGAGTAATTACCAGATGATCCAAGACATCAGAATTCAATGCAAACTAGGATTATAACATACCAACACCCAATCCGTTTTTGTGATTATCAGACCAAATATCTATTACCTGGGATTCAATGGGGGAGTAGAGCAGTATCCTAACTGAAAAAAAGCAATACCTTTCTTACAAAAAATGCCTACACCTCCAATGATGTTTTTCCAACCCTCGACAGGAATTCTATCTTGACGGATAAACTAATACCTGAGATAACTTAAATTTTTTAGATTCATTGAGCCTGTTCTTGGACACAAATTATATCTGGCTGAGGGTCAAATTAACCAAATCATTTTTGAATTCATCCCCATGCCCTCTGATCGACTGAGCATTCCACGGGATTGGGTACATAGAAAAAAAAAATAAAGGAGTGTGAACATTATTTATTTTAGAGGTATAGACTGATTCGGAAATACCTCATATTCTTTCATGGCCTCCCCGATTACCACCAACATCCACTACAATGAGACCTACTTGGAAAAACATGTTGTTGATTAGATTGACGACTCAGCTTTAACAGGGCTTGGCAACAAAGCTGTTTCAATGACAACTCTTCCTTTTTGTTCTTAACTCTTTCATAGATTTCAGGACCCCAGAATCCAAACAAAAAAACAAACAATTGTTGATGAAAAACGGGACTGAATTAGATTCAGATATTTGAGGATCAGTCGGACATCCACAGAATTATCGGTTTGAATTTCACGATCGACCATTTCAATAATCGGATAGAAGACAGTTGGCAAACTAATCTTCTTAACTATGGGTCTGGAACATTCTTGTGAGGTAGTTATCTGGGATTGAGTTCTGTGATTGTGATGGAGTATAAATAGCTTTTGTAGGCACAGGTGGTGCAAGATAAAGTGTTTCTTTTACAATCTTTACTGCCTGTGCATATGGAAAAAACATTATGTTTGGGCTGTGCAACTTGACCTGTTTGGCAGTTTTCATCATAGGGCAGCCCTGGTATGCAGCCGAGTGTTGTTCACCATATCGGCAGCAATTTCAAAAGTTGTTTTCAATGGGCACTTATCAAATTGATGAAATTTCCCCACATCTCAAACATTTTGTCTTCCCTTACAATTTGGCAGCAACTATGGCCTAGGCCTTGGCATTTGAACATCGAATGACGGGTTGAACATAGGGCTTCGCAGAATAAGCTTCGTAGCCAATACACACGGAGGGGAACCTTTGATTTCAAGTCAAACAAAGACAAAGAGTCCTCAACTTGCCCTCAACTTTCCTTTTGAGACGTTAGCACTAATAACACCTGCTGACTGCACTCTTCCACACATCCATTCCGATGTTATGTCGAGCCTATGCCAGATTTATAACGCCTAGCTTTGTGTTTCATATTGGATACTCAGTCCGGATTGGCCAATCGCCCAAAACTGTTCAAACTTTTGAGTTTAACTGCCATAGCTGCCGTGAAAACAATGACCGCGTACCATTGGTTACTTTGTTACTTTTTCACCATATCTGAACTAATATTGGTGAGAGCCTTGGCGATTTGATAGGACTAAGCTTTGGCCAATTCACTTTCATCACTAGTCAAAATTACAACCTTCTCCTTCTCTTTTCACCCCTCTGCCCTTCTACAGTCTCCCCCTCACGGCACTCCCTCCCCTTTCCTTTCCTCCTTCCACCGCTCGCTTTTTGGGCCACAACACCCGAGGGAGGAATACGGCTCCTCCCCACAGGCGTTGTGTAAAAACGGGAAGATTGTAAAAGGAGGAGGTTAATTCTTATAAAGATCAATGAGGTGTTGTTTGAGACAAGATTTGAAAAGTTTTTTGTTTTCAATTGATGTGATTGTATTGGGAAAGTCATTCCAGGTTTTTGCTCCGTGGTATGAATAGAGTGGTTTTTCCTTGTAGTTTGGGTAGAGGAGGGAAATTGACCAAGCTTGTCTAGTATCGTAATTACGAATTTGTCAATTTGTCATGAAATAATTACACGAAACGGTGCTTTCAGTCAGCTCGTTATTTGTTTGGCGAAAAGTGAGTCTTAAGTTGGATCCGAGAGAAAAATATTTGTGTCGTCGGCAAAAAGGTAGTTTGAGTGAGTTTGAAACAGAAGCAATGGCATTATATAGATGATGAAAAACATTGCAACTTGTCCTAAACTGAGCCCTGTGGAACACCGACTGTAATTTTCTGACTTAGGCTGAAGTATAGAGTGGTCGTACACAGATTGTGTACGATTTGTGAGGTAATTTCTGAACCAATCCAAGGCTATACCACGGACACCGAATGGCAGATGAGCAATTTGGTATAGGTGTCGAACTATGGTGTTTTTAGTGCTTGGGTGAGGTTTGTTGCCAATGCAAGAAGAGCCACACTGTTAAAAAAAATTTCCGTAAATTTACGGAAATTCTGGCAGCAGTAAGTCCAGACATTTTATGGGTAAATTTACAGAAATTTCTGTCAATGAACGGAACACTTTGACAGTAATTTTCAGCATTTGTCTCAGAGTATGGAAAAAATGGTATTTTAACAGAATTCTTCCGTAATTAAAAATTACGGAAACCAAAAAAAAGTCCGGAAATTTGCTGCCCAGAAAGTTTGAAATATTTCCGTAAATTACATTTTTTATGTTTTTTGTTTTTATTTTATTGTTTTCTAAACAGATATACGGAAAATCGTTTTCTTAATTTACGGAAATTTAACAGGTCAATATTATGTAGACCTTTGGGCGTAAAACCATACTGTGCATCTGAAAGGATGTTGTGTTGGAAAAGGAAATAGGCGGTTGTGCATGATTTTTCAAGTGTCTTCGAAGCTGGGGAGGACGGAGATAGGCCTATAGTTTGTGAGTCATGATGATAGTTAATTTGATATGTGCTATAATTTAGCTGATTTCAGATTGGGAACGACGCCTGTGCTAAGTGATTGAGTAAATATGTACATAAGTGGAATTGCATGGGGTCAAATTTTTTATCGCAATCCAGATCAATGTTTCAGTCCCGAGTTGACGGATAATTTCAACATGAAAAACTGAATGAGAGAAAAAAATTAGCTTCGTATGTTTTATTAAAGATGTAATGGAATGGATTTTGGGTCGAGGGATATATTTCTAGCAATATTTTGACAACGAATTATTAAAGTATGTCATTGAAAGTGCTGGTGATATTAAGGGGTCAGATGTTGTTTTTGGGCGGTATAGTGTTTGGGAGATTGTTACCTGTTGTTTTCAACCCTAGAGTGTAGTTAGGCCATGAGGCCAAAGAGAAAAAAAAATGCTCGGTTAAGGACCAATGTGGCGCACCCCTGGGAAGTACATAATTTCTTCCGAAAATATTTTTCTAAAATATTAAAATCCAGTTCTAGTGTGTTCCCACGTCTTAGTGCACATTTTCTAGAAAATGGTCATCTCAATTTTTGTCCTGAATATCAGTGAACAACGGATGTACATCATGATTCATTGACTCCAGAAAAAATAAAGGGGCTATTGATAAGTAATATCCGCTCGGGATGCAGAGACCAAAAACTTCAGATTCCTTTTTCGTCTGGAACGGCAGAGCCATTGTTTTATTTCCATTGCAGCTGAAACGATTTTAGGTGTTATACCACCACTCCGATTTCGATTAAGCGGTTTCATGAGGTGGAACACAAATTACCTGTCTCTTCACGAATAAATAAAGTAAAATGTTCTAATGTGTGTTCAATAACTTTGAACCATGTTTCACCAGTATTCGAAGGAAAAGCTGATAGGTTTTGCTTCTGTGTGCGCTTTATTCCGTGAATGTGTTTATTTAAGCATTACAAAAGAGTGGCGTTATTCCTGCTCGGATTGTATAGCGTTTCACGAACAAACTTCTTAGTAAACAATTACAAATGAGAGCGACGACATTAAACTCATTAGTGAATGGTGACGTCACATTTGTGATACGGCTTGGGGAGATTTAGGAAATTCTGCAATGTGTGTTCATGACGTTAAGAGACTTCTTAGACCTCAGGTGGTCAAAATTATAAGAGCACTGACATGGGAATATCCGGGATGGTCTCGGTATTGGAAGCTTGAAAACAGAATTCAAATCAGACTTTCCGTGGTGGAATGTTTGTGTTGTTTTTGTGTAGTAACTTGCGCCATGAGTTCAATCCCAGAAAATTGGCGTTTAAAAAAATAATCCTAAATAATGCGCGATATAATGTGACTAGTGAGATGTATATTGGCGGGTCACTTGGTCAATTCTTAAACACACTGTTTATATATGCAATGTGACATGAACGTTACAAAGCTGACATTGCAAATATGCAAGGCTATTTTCCGGAAGTGGAACCAAGTTGAATTGGGAAAGCAATGGGAGTATTGATTGCTGTCATAATTATATGCGCGGAACCGTGTTGTGGACTAAGAAGGGTCAGTTGCGGCGCGGTCAAGCATGGTTTGCATGTCACGTACAATGTACACACATAGGCCTATTTTACGCATCGGTTGTGTGGATATGCCAACGGTTCATTTAAACTTATACCCAGACAGAAGCTAGCACACATTGTAAACACATCTTCAAGTAACAAAAGGTTTGATGATCAAGAATCTGAAATTAAAAAAAAAAGGACCTCCCCCCCCCCCCTCTTAAACCGCGATTCGTAAGTGCCGCAATGGTGCCTTAAAGCACTATCAGTGATTTGCTAAAGCAGAAAATCGAACAACATCAAAAATCAGATTTTGCATGTATGTAAACAAGTACAGTATCCTAACATACCCTGCCAAAAGGATAAGACCAGAAGCATCCTAAGAAGGACAGAGGTTTTTTTTCTTGGGGGGGGGGGGGGGGTATCTGAGATTTTAGTCTACTGTTCCGTTCCGGACACATACTACACACGTATTGATGGAGAATGTATCTTGGAACACTGCCGTTTTCTTCCTTTTCTGTCAATTCTCAGTTGGGAAAAGGTAAACTTATGAGAATTCTGCAGACTTATCCTTCACTTTGAAGCTATTCCTGCATATTTCGAATATTGTTACAAATCCACTGATAGTGTCTTTAAGAGAGGGGGCCAAGACAAAGATTGTACAGGGGTCAAATCTTTACATTGATCCAATCATGTTGAAAGCACACCATGTTATGTGTCTAACCATAAGGATTCAGAAAAGGTATAGAAAAAAACTTGTTTTAATATGTAAAGCTAAAGTTTCAGGAGGTATTAAAACAGCAAAATCAATAAAATAAGGGTCAATTTCAGTTGTACAGGGGTCAATTTTGAAAGTTGCTCCGATTTGGAAAAAAAAATGGTGCAAAATTATTGGTGGAGTTCATAGATTAAAATAACGAATTAATGTTAAACGGTCTTAAATGCTTAGTTTCCGATATAGGGGCAAGAAGGTCAGCGGCCATTGCATTCAATGGGGCTTGATTCTTTTTCACCCGCTACGTTCTTAAGCAAGCATTGAGACACTCAAACTAGTCCTTATTTTGAGCCTATTAGATACACAATAATTGGCACCATTGTTTATCCAACTCGGAGCAACTTTAAAATTGACCCCTGTACAACTGAATTGGACCCTTTTGATGATTTTGATGTTTTAGCTATAACTCTGAAACTTGAGACTGTATAATATTACAAACTCTGCCTTTTCTGAATCCTTATGGGTTTTAGACACATAACATGGTTATATTTTCAACACGATTGGATGAATTTAAACATTTGACCCTGTACAATCTTTGTCTTGGCCCCCTCTCTTAAGGCACCCCACTTGCGGCACTTAAGAAACGCGTTTCAGGGGTTCGTCAGGCTGGGCATACATATTTAATCCACTCAAACTTTTGTACTTGAGATGTGTTACAAATGTGTGCTAGATCCAGTGCTATTGTCAGTCCGCCGTGATTGGTCGAGCGCTCGCTATAGATAACCGAGAGTCTGGTTTGGAAGTACTACACATGCGCGATTGCCGTCGGTGACTAGGCGTCGGATGGACTACAATCTTGACAGGCTTCAAGAAGTGGATCCTGGGTTTCCTACCGAAATATTTTACCGAAACTCCTATCCCACAATGCATCAACGATGTACGAGTAGATTAAATAAATAGCGCATATATATCTATGGTGTTTTGTAGCATACGGTCATTTTTCTGTCATAACTGTCGAAAACCGTTTGCTGTACATACATTTACCAGTAACGAGTACTCCTTGATTGCCTTGTCATTTTTGCGTCACAAAATGTTCGCGTATAGTTTAAGGAGGCCGCCATAAACCGCGAGCGTGCATGGAGTGATGGCATATCTACTAGTACATCGTTGGTGCATTGTTGGGATAGGAATTTCGGTTTAAAAAAATGATTTCGGTAGGAAACCAGGTCCACGTATAGAGTAGGTTTGTTTGTGCGTTGGCTGCAATCGCTCGTCTTGTGATCGAAAATCGTGGGTCATCCCCACTTCCAGGGTAAAATTTACTCATTTTATTGTAAATGGAATAAAGATACTGCAATGAAAACTCAGAGTTGGCAGATGAAGTAGAAAATAGTGATAGGCGCCTCTGAGATAATTTAAGATTATGGTCCTGAACCATAATATCTGGCCAGGAAAAATCACCCGTGCAAAGGAAACGAGGTGAACAAAACTCATGAGAGTGAAGTTGTTTGGCAAACTGCATAACCTAACATCTGTGCTGAGAACCAAACCGGACCCCATTTCTATTCAATTTACCGCATTATTAGTAAAATTAGAAAATAATCACTATTGAAATGAGGTTAACTTTCACTTCCGGAACCATCCACTAGGGATTATAACTGGGAAGTCTTGACGAGAGTGACATGAGATAGATGTTAAGTCTAGGGGGCCGGTCCTAAGTACGAAGGAACTTTTGAATTCGTATTGGAAACTGAGGTTGACTCTTGAATGGGGGAGCGTTCCATGCAGAGACGGTTTTAATGAAGGATTGCATATGTGGGGTTGATGTATGATGAGTGTAAAATTTTAAACTGTCTGTCGTGTGAACGTCTGGCCCTGGTAATCTTGGGTTTAATGTAGCGGTCAAGGTTGATGTCTAAATCGTCGTTTATCATCTGAGTCAGTCTAGTCTTCAGGCATTTCTGTCACGGATGACTTAAGCAGGCTCGTACGCAGGGGTGTGCGGTTGCACCCACCCCCCCCCCAATCCACAAAAGGTCCCACGTTGGCTTTATTTTTGATATAACAGGTTCAAAATTTTGAGAAATTTTGAAAGAAAGTCCACTTTGGTGAGGAAAATGTTCAAGAAAAGTTCAAAAAGGGGGGTTAGTCCACTTCACAAAAAGTCCATATTCGAAAAAAAAAGTCCAACAAAACACTGCCACATTTTCATAAGTCGCTCAAAATTTTGTTAATCGCTAAAAAGTTAGGTAGATTATAAAGATTTTGTAAATCGCAAAAGATTTTGGTAAATCGCAATGATTTTGAGTAAATCGCAAAAAGATTGTGGTAAATCGCAAGATTGTGGTAAATCGCAAAGATGCGGTAAATAGCAAAAGATTGTCGGTAAATCGCAGAAGATGGTGGTAAATCGCTAAGATTGTGTAAATCGCACAAGATTCCGTCAAATCGCACACGTTCCGTAAATCGCACAAGATTCCGTTAATCGCACAGATTCTGTTAAACGCCACAAGATTTGTTTAAATTGCACATAAATCCATAAAAGCGCGTAAGAATTTTAAAATTGCACAAGATTTCTTAAAATCGCAAGAAATTATACAAAAAACTTAGCGGAAGTGAGAATAGCATGGACATTTCACAAGAACATCTCAAAACGCATTAAAATTTCAAAGAATTGGAGATGAATTTCTTGAACTCTCCTTTAGATTTTCATAGACTAATTGCGATTACCGCTTTTTCCCCCAGTGACCCATGGGGCCCTATTATTTGAAGCCACAACACCCAGCATAGATCCTCAGTTACTTCTTCAAGGACTTCACCAGCCATGGAGTAGTTGGCATTCCCGGTTGCCGTTTTCTTGAATTCGAATGACTTACACTTGGATGCATGGAAAGCGCATGCCCCATGGGTTTGACCAGGAGACGAGGCTGTCTAGATCATCCTGGAGGGAAGCTTCGTCTAGGGGTGATGACAGTTTGATACAGTCGTCAGCAGAATAATCTGTGGTGCATCAACACCAGCGGTGAGTCATTGATGAAAAGGATGAATAAATGGGGCCCCAGCACTGTGCCTTGGGGAACCGCGCTCAGTACTGGATTCCAGATGATGTGTTGACCATTTACAACTGAAGGACCCCAACCCCCCTCCCCCCCCCCCCTGAGCGCAAGAAGTTACCAAGTAGTTAAAAGCATTTTTTTACAAAAGTTAAAATTTTTAAAAATATTGTAGGAATATAATAGAAGAAATATACAATTTAAAGTTAGCATAGTTATAGGCAACATAACTTGGGATGATATGGGGAGGAAAACATTGTTGCTGCGGGCAATGCATACGAGATAAATCTATATATCGATTTTTGGACTTAAGTGCTTTTTGCGCTCAAATTGGCGTAATGTGCCGTTTGATGCTAAAAACCTTCCACAGATTCTCAAAATCACTGAAAAATGGACTAAATTAATCTAACCCTCCATACATGGGTGACTATAAACCAGGGAAGTGTGTTGCGGGCAATTTGATTACGAGATAATCAATAGAATCGATTTTTGGACTTAAAGACTTTTTGCGCTCAAATGGAGTATGCACTGTTTCATGCTAAAACGTCAACATTTGTCTAGGATTCCATAAAAGTGGCCAAAACAGCAACAAGCAGTAAATTTGTTACGCAATTTTTCAAAAATCACCGGATTGTTATTTGAAATCCTGTACCTGTCTTAACTCATTAAATAATCACATTGGTTGTACGTGCTATGATATCACTGTTGTATGGTGGCTTAAGTACTTTTTGACCTCAAATTGGATTATTGCAAAAAATATACAAAATTAAAAAAAAAGGTTTAACCATTTTATTCTTAAACAAATCATAATTACTATTTTTCAGACCCCTAAGGACTCAAAAAACCAGTGATAATCAATTTGGCCAAATGTGCGAGTAAGTACTTTTTCGCTCAGATCTTCAACTACTCTTTGAAGCGATTAGATTGGAAGGCAGATCTGGTGTTTTCCTAATCCCAAAAAAGTCGAGTTTTAACAAAAGACGGCGGTGTGGGACTACATCAAAGGCTGCTGAAATCTAGCATGCGATTTCTGTAGCCAAATGCTTATCATGGTTGGTAGAGAGGGTCGTGAGGTAGATATCAATTGTGTATCACATGATCTGGCTCTTCTAAAGGCGTGCTGGGCAGCAGAGGAGTCTGCGATGTTGGACCAGGTGTTTCATTAAATAACTATCGATAATATGTTCAAGAAGTTCACAGACAAAAGTTTAATGAGATTGGTCTGTAGTTGGCAGGGTCAGATTTTGAGCCTTTCTTGAATATAGGCAGATGTAGCCTTTTTCCAGTCATCGGGCAGCTCACCGCTGTCCGGACTCTGTTGGAAGATGAATTGGAGAACTGGGGCTGGGTTTTGAGTGCCGATGTAGGGAATTTCGTCAGGCCCATAGCTTCGTTGATCTTAAGATACGAAGTAAACTTCTGGACCCTTCAACAGTAACATTGAATTTCCTGCAGTCTGGATACGGACTAGAAGGTAAAGTTGGAAGAACTGGTCTTTCTCAAAATGGAGAAGACCACTTTGGAATTGTTTTGCAAGTGTCTCAGCTTTGGTTTGCGTCATCAATAATTGTTTGGTACCCCACTTTCAACGTTTGTATGCCAACGTTGTCTTTCCTACGGGTCTTAATGAAGCCAGAACTTTGTATCATTACATTTAGAAAGATCACCAATATACTCCCTCCTAGCTTTCCTAAGCGTTTGTCGGACTTCGAACTTCAATTATTTCCATCTAAGATAGATGGATATTTCAATGAAGTATCAGGATGAAAACCCCAGCATTTATTTTCATTAACGTTGTGATTTGAACATACCTTACTTTTGACATGCAAAATATAATTCCTTGTCACAGCATTGGAGAAATTAATGCATTCTTATATCGATGCAACATAACACAATTAAGTTTTTTTTATTTGGTCATCAAAAAATGGGCCAACCTGTATTAGGAGATTAGCGCAAAAACGATTTGACATCCCAGGTTAACAATAGCATAAGCCCTTCAATCATTAACAGAGCATTATATAACTGAATGCATCAGTGTCCAGTAAGCCGATTCTTGTACAGGGAGTCTGTACAGGTACATGGGCACGTCTGGTCCAGTGGATAGAACGACCGGACTCATGATCTGAGGTTGTGGGTTCGAGTCCGCTGAGGCCAAGTGTTGTGCACTTTGGCTAGGCACTTTACCTCACTTGCCTCTCTCTACCAGGAGTGAACTGGGGAGCTGTCAGGGAATGTACAATCTAAGTGTGATAGAGCTGCACTACGGGTGCGCCCTAGTTGAAGCGAAATGATTCTAATGATTTCCTAGTAATTGACAAACACGCCGGATGATCAGGCGAATGGCGTACCTAAAACCGTGGTATTATTTGATTATTATCCAGGAACTTTGTACCATGGTCACAATATGTTTAGTAATGCAAAAGGCTTGTCTCTGCATGGACGGGGATGGAACCCATATCAATGTCACACCCGTCCGAGTATGCAAGGAGTCTCGCGTAATTTGAAATCCACTATAAAATCGTTTCAAAGTCATGACGTGGTATAACATCCGTTGGTAAATTCAGGAAAAAAGAGGTGACTCCAGCAAATAAGGGCGCTATTGATAAGTAAATCCGCCCGTTATGCATAGCACAATGGACTTCAGATTCTGGCTGGAAATGCATAGTCAGTGTTATATTGATTTCACGTTATGTTGGTTTAATTTAGCTCTGTCATATATGTTTTCTTTGCTATACATATAGTGTGTCTAAGTTTATTTTGTATTGTTGATTATATATTTATCTTTAGCTGCATCAATTTCTTGAGATAAGCCTTATAAAGATTATGTTCATACGCTTGAGCCGTTATATTTGATAGGTGGAATGTAGAATATAGGGAAGGGAAGTGGTCTGTAATGTCGGTGACAAAAAATACCTGGAGTTGAATAGCAGTTGAACGGTGTAATAACCAGTGTCAATGATTGTGGCTGTGTTGCGAGTTATTAAGGTGGGACGATTTATTTTGAAAAGGTATGAGTTTAGAAGTGACGCTTTGATAACGCTTAACAGGTGGGCTGATGCCGAGTGATTAATTAGGTGATATTAAAATCACCAACACTGAAGCACTTTTTGTGTGTGCGAGTCTTGTGGAGTCAGTTAACATAGTTAAAGTTGTTGATATTAAATATGGCATTGTGAAAAGGTGGGGATTTGGTATTCTGAGAAAGCGAGAATAGAGAATGTGTGATTTAGCTGGTTGACATAATCAGGAATTTCATCGTAATAATTTAGTGATGCTACGGCAGTTTAGGTGAAAAAATTAAAAAAAAAAGAATCCATTAAATGTGGTTTGTTGTGTTATTGAAGCTATCTTAGTGTGTGATAGTGAACATCGTATTTTGAGACTGAGTATATGTCACAAGTTTCAGAAATACGGGATCAGATAGGAGTGGATTAATGCACAAGAAGTAACGTTGGTAATACTTAATTTTGTTACCAGTGAAGAATTCAATAAGGGTAGCATGTGCTATCATCATGGATGGCGTGGTTCAAGGCGCGGTTCCGATCGTCTCGGGACCCCATGATTTAACCGGAAGTTAGTATCGATTTAGATATTGATGAAAAGGCTCGTATTTTCTCATTGTCGTCCTGAATTTTGAGCCATCAACTAAATTTCATTCTCAAGATATAAA
>JAMKCH010015462.1:0-60293 GCA_023653785.1 Ophioderma brevispina
TGTGATTCAGCCATTTCATTGCACTGTCCGGTTGTTGTTTGTACCGGCTTCTGGACCAGAATGTGTGGTTAAATGTGAACACAAAAATTCCCTCTAAAAACGATCGTCTGCTTCACACCCAGAAATGTGACCCCGGCGAGTTCGCGCTGTTTTCATCTCTGACACCAGCTTAATATGTACACTCCTAATACGGATGGATAGTAAGTACGGCATTCGATGTGGGAAGAGGTGTCCCGGCATAGTTCATGATGGATGCCCGTCTCCCAGGGCATAGTTCATTTTTGGTTCAATTCTGAAGCTAGTTGAATTTAGGCCTCCACTTTTAACCAATCACGATGACAGGAATCTATATATGAGTATATAATTGACACTATCTATGGCTATAGTTACGGAGTATGGGGTAAAAAACTGTAAAAAGCGTGAAAAAGGTCAATTTTGGTGTTGTACCTGGGTCAAGTTAAAAGTTGCTTGATTCAGTTAATATGTGCGTGCAATGTTTCCTTAGCTTAAAGGGATTGAAATAAGGAATAGTTTGCCTATCTGTGATGATTAGTTTTACGTTATCCAACAAAATATAGGTCAAGTCAATTAGATCCAAAGCTGCCAATAGCCGTTGACTTTATTCGCCATTTTTGGTTAATAACCGACACGTAAGATAGTCAAAACTATTCCTATATTTCATTCTTTTTATGGAGCTAAACCAACATTGAACACATTTTACAAAAAATTGGAGCAACTTTTAATTTTTGACCCCTTATCTGTTGTACAAACCAAAAGTGACCTTTTTTACCATTTTTACAGTGTTTTATCCCATTAATTCCTAAAATTCATAAGTCAACAGGTAGTCTAACTAGACCTTTTGGAATCCTTGTACCAGACAGACATCATGGTGGGCTTTTAAACACATCGGAACAGTTAAAAAAAGTACCCCTGTGTAACCTTGAGATCCAAGCAGGGGGCCATGAAAGGTGTTGTGGAAAGTGATTCCATCAATTTTATTGATTATCAATGTATAAAGTACTTTGTACAAAATTCACCAGTTATCGGATTTGCACACTCACATAAGATCGTGCATACAGTCCTACCACTAAAAAGCCTGTGATAGGGCAACGAAATTGGCTAACTCTGGTTTGTACTCAGAACAAAGGCACAGGCCTATTCAAACAAGTTCTGGGATTAATGGCGGCAAAGCGCCGTAACGGGATCTTGAAAGTTGTAGATGTGTTCCTGACACAGCTTCACTGGGTCGTTCACCATTATCATTTGTGGAATCATGACTAGACTACCCACAATCAAGGAATGGATACAAACCTATCCAATCCAACTTTGGCAATGAAGTCCAGACAGACAAGGTGCAAGGTCTTTCTAACCTTGGTCAAGATGGTCTATGAGGGTAGCATAAAGTCTTATTTTGTCTGTGCGGACAGTGCCATTCCATCGGAGCTTATCTAACAGTAATGCTCAGCTGTTGATTTCCATGAAATGTTGCATTCAGGGTTTTTGTCCTTGCTAACAAAAGACCTTACAAAGAAGGTACATAAGGAGTATATGTACTTTATAAAAAACCAATACCTAGCTTAGCATGCTGCAGCTAAGATTTATCTTAAAGGTAGGTATGAATAGGAAATGCAATAGCACGTTGTTGTTTTTTGGCAATCCTTTAGTGTTCATGCCCCCAGAAAACCAAAAACTGCAAAAATAAGGTCTTTCTCCCCCTCTCCTTCTCCTCTCCCCTTTTTTTATATATAAATTTCACATTATGTTGCTAAATATACTATAGCGCACATCCTTCAAAGGTGCGTTGTGCTTCTGAGGGGAAAAGGGTTTTCATAGTTGGAATTTTCAATTACCCATTGAAGCATGTTTTATAATTTACATAAAACGACTTTTGGGGAATTTTTGTAAAGTGGGATATTTTTTAAAAAACAGCAAAGGTAAAATTTGAGCATGTAGCTTTATAATGCGGAACTTTTCAAATTCATCCGTTCTTCTCCGGCGTGTCCTTTGTCTTTTCCTTCCTAGCATGATATGGGTATTATTATTATGATTATTGGGGTTAATACCATTCCTCCCTATGGGATTTACCTCCCGTACTAAAGGCTGAGTTCAGAGATTTCCGAATATATTTTTTTTTGTGTAAGTAATTAAAAATTAAATAAAAACCTAAGTGTAGCACTTACGTAAAGCCACATTCAGTCAATTTTGAAAAAAATTTGAGATGAATCGGATTTTTCGCGTTTCATGCTTAAACATTTATGCACAGTGTAATGGTGCCATAGGATACCGTGTATAACAACATTTCCCGGATCGAAATTTTAACAGGTTGTGTTTCCATTTGAAAGACTTCGATTTTTGAGCTTAGTTATTTCAGCACAGTGATTATGGACACGAATTAAGTTTAATGCCAAAACACGATTTGTTTGAAAAATGAGTGCGTCCCTCATCGGGACATCTCTGAATCACTTTAACAAACTTGCTCCTGTCACACGGTTAGGTGTTGTGACGTGGATTTATTTACGGCGCAGCTGCTTTACACCCTCAGCATTCTGTTTAGAGCCCAGTCATGGCCAAGGAAGAATTTTAGTTTTGAGGTGCGAAAGGTATCATGCGCAGATACTGCGAATAACTGTGCGTTTGTTTGCGGTTTATTAAATCAACGCATCTCTACTCCTGCGTTCCTGCTTTGCGGCATGCCGAATGTGGCGCGGATCTTTTTCTTGCGCCCAAACAAGAACGACAATTTGAAACAAAAAAAAAAAACGTGCAATTTCAGTGCGTTTTCGGCGTTAATGGAAAACGTAAGTCGGTGACCCTCATTTTTTATTCAAAAATTTTGAAGAACGGACCTAACATATTTTAAAAAAACAAAATTACAAAATTTTATCGAGAAATTTTTATTGTGTAGCTGCGATCCTAACATCAAATTTTGACTTTTCCCATAGACTTGCGTTGCGTTTAAAAAGTGACAACATACCTTTTTGGTTTTTTTGCTATTAGATCAAAACAAAAGTCGGTGACCCCCCAATTTTTATTTCAATTCTTATCAGCACGTTGGTAAATTACATATATGTGAATTCTAGAAAATGTTATCGAGTAGAGATCACTAACACGTCAAAAACCCTTAAGTTGCTATGATATCTATGTCTAAATTGCCCTTTTGTGTAAACTGGAAATCAAGTTAATTTTTTTTTATCCCCCCTCCACCGGTGTCATTCTTCAAACAAGTACAAGTTCTCTATTCCGTATTCCTCTGAGGGTTGTCCCAAAATAAATGCCCAAATCCTCGAGAGTCGTGACTATAATTTCAAAATTACTGAGAATTATTCAAATTTTATAACAGAATCTGAATGAGAATTGTTTCGTACATCCTGTCTAATTTTGTCTGATACGGTTCACTAGTTTTGAAAACCAAGGCTTTCTTCTTATGAACCCGCTGTCAAATTACCCCATTCAAGTTTGCCTTAGATCGTTTCAGCAGGTTCATTGAAAAGTGGATAAAATTCTCAAACTCCATAATTGATGGTACTAATCGTGTCTCTGTTTAAAAATAATAAATGATACTGAAAGATGGTGTTATTGTTTTTATTGATATCCACGGTCTTGTATTTGGAAAGTATTTGCTCATACTCATATTTAGAATAGTAACTTAGAGACATGGCCAAATTTTATCTCAAGTGGGTCTGTAAATCCGCGTGGAATCTTGTCAATTCCTTGCAGCTGAGGGATCAAATACCAAATCATGGAAATGGTTGGGGTTATCATTTCCAAAATTATTTTGTCAAATTTTGAAAATGTTGCGCGATATCTGAACGGCCTATCCTTTTCTCAACATCTGTTTAAAATTTCATCTGATTTGCTTCACTTACTTACGATTACGTAAGTAAGAGCCGCAATTTAAGCCACTCCAAGTTTGACTGATTAATACACATGCAAGGCATGCTAAGTTACTTAAGTGCTGGTTTTTGTTTTTCTCTTGTCTCCTTTCTTTATCCTTACTACTTTAAAGTTCCCATGGCCCTATCGCTAATATCCTCCGTCCCGCGGGGCCGCCCAGATTTTTACGGAGTGGTCAACATTTTGGTATTAGAATAAAGCTACTATTTTTTCTCATTTGCCCTTGAATCTCAGGGCGAAAGGGTTTTGTTTTGGGATGTTATGAGCGAAAATGTGCCCAATGTTTGGTCGACATATTAATGTGTACAACAGTACTCTATGTGGAGTACAAGCACGTTTTTAGCTCTCACAAATACGGTTGAAATATCGGCGCGGACTAATTACAGATAGGGTTTTGGGGAGAAGGCCATTCTATGAGATGAAACTGTATAACTTAAATCGGGCCACCCCCCTTTAAGTTTGGTTCAATTAACCCAATATAACCTTGTAAAACTAACTCTGTTAATAAAAATTAAAAACATGTCTTGACAAATATGTCTTTGACAAATAATGAAAATGTCGTCTGTTTCACAATGACAAATGACATTGTACGTGTTTGAAGTGTTTCAAGTTTGGGTTTTTCAGTGTGTTTATTGTGTTATTTTTTTTGTCTATCAAATGGTTCCATATTATACATATTATATCAATATGGTCTTCACCATCCATTATACCATTTCCATTCATTTGGTATTTATCCCTCCTCTGCAATTTGCAATAATTCTCGCGGATTTTTCAAAAGACACAGTGGAAGATAAAACATTTAAGTTTAGCCAATTCGCTAAGTTATATTCTCAATATGATTAGAGGAAAAGACTGAAAGACGATAAAAGACCGTGGATAAAACAATAACGACACATATCTTTTATAATTCGTTAAAAAAAAACAAGACAGGTGTGCATACCGAGATGTTGTAGTTAAAAGACATATTTTTTTTTAACTTTTCTACGGCGACCTGCTTAAACGATCTAACGCAAACTTGTAATGGGGTATTTGACAGCGGGTTACATAATAGCTTTTGTTTTCAAAACTAGTTAACCGTCATCAGACAAAAATGGGACAGGAATGTACGAAACAAGTTCGACATTCGAATCATTACTATAATTTGGCTAATGTGTGGGTAGTATGTATGTACGTAGTAAGAAAAAAGGCCTCCATCAGTTTGGTCTCAATGCAGCCAAATCACAGGAAAAGTGGCATGAGGATACCGGACTGGGTTCGGAACACTCATATTCGGAACGCGAAATGGTTCAGAAATTGGCTGAAAAATCAGTGAAAGTGAAAAAATTTGGTCGGTTTTGCTAAGCAAAATTAACTCCTTTGTTGTTAACCGTTACTAACAATCAGTGCGTAAGCGTTGCGCGTGTGACGAGCGGTTACGCATATACGCATGAGACGCTATATCGAAGGGCGGTTACGCGTGAGACGATATTATTGCGCAAGCAAAATAATAGCCGCTTTATTACCGCTTTTTAATAGTGCAGATGGTGTGGGCTCAATAAACACATCACGTTATTCGGCTTGTTGTCGTATGTTGATGGAAATTAAGGGCTAGGATACGGAGTAGTTTGAGAAGAAAAAATAAAATATAGGGAAAGTTACAAGATGTGAACTAGGACTTAGTGATCTTCGCAAGAGCACGTTAAGTTAGGCGGGGCAGAAGAACCTTAATGACCCAGATTGACCTCTTTCTACCCATAACTTTGTAATTCCTCAAGTCATTAATGCATAAGTAACACGATCGTTACATCTGTAGGTGGTGAGTGAAATGTAACTTCATTGGAAGTATTTTGACCTTTGACCCCTAAACCATGGGTAAGTGATGAAGGCATGATTGACTTTATTGCCTTCTCATCAAGTCCATGAGATGGGCTAAACAGATTTTCTATTTGACCTAATTTTAAATTTTACACAAAGTAAATATGTTTGACGCCTGTGACCTCAGATGACCCCAATTGACCTCATTGACCATACTTGTAAAGAGGTCTCCAGCAGATTCATATACATGACTTACACGATCAGGTATTGCTTAATCTGTAGGAGGGTAGTGATTTGAATGTAACGTAATTTGAAGTAATTTGACTTGAACCCCTAAAACCATAGGTCAAGTGTGATGCAAGTCATGATTGACTTTTATTGACCGTCATGCAAGTGCTATGAGAGGCTAAAACAGATTTTCTATTTGACCTTGTTTAAATTTTACACACAGAGTAATAACTTGACCTGTGACCCTAAGGACCTTTGACCCCCCACCCCCAAACAAAGCATAACTTTTGAACCGTTCGACAAACCCATGCGTTTGTGACCAATGAGGTTAAATCCGAACAGTATGTGAAAGAAAGAAGCAATTGAAAATTGTCGAAAGAAGAAGAAGAAACTAGACTTGGTGCTTTTTGCAAGAGCACGTATAAGTAAGGCGGGGGAAGAAGAAGGGGAAGAAATCACAGAGGACCCCAGCAGACATTTGAACTACTCTACCCATTTCTTTTGGAAATTCACCAAGTGCAATTAATGCAGAAGTCACACTCTGGGATCTGTAAGCGTGGTGATCTGAAAGTAACATAATTGAAGTATTTTGACCTTGACTCCTATAAACCAGGGGTAAAGTCGATAGTAGAGTCATTAATGATTGACTGTTATTGAACTCTCATCAAGTCCTATGAGAGGGGCTAAACAGATTTTCTATTTGACCTAATTTTAAATGTACACACAGTAAATAGTTGACCCCTGTACTCAGATGACCCATATGACTCGTGACCTAACTTTTGTAGAGGGTCTCAAGTTGATTCATATGCATGACTAAAACGATCAGGTTGCATAATCTGTCGGAGTAGTGATTTGTTGTGTAACGTAATTTGAAGTATTTTGACCTTTGACCCCTAAACCATGGGTCAAGTGAATGAAGTCATTAATTGACTTTTTTGTACCCTCCCATCAAGTCCTATGAGATGGGATCCCGAACCATATTTTCTATTGAACCAATTTTAAATTTTACACACAGTAAGTATGTTTGACCCCTGTGACCTCAGATGACCCCATATTGACTCTTGACCCATAAATTTTGTAGAGGGTTCTCAAGCTGATTCATATGCATGACTCACACGATCATGGTTGCATAAGCTGTAGGAGGAGTAGTGACTTGAAATGTAACGCTTTTAAAAAATTTCAATAATTTTGACTTTACCCCTAAACCTGGGTCAAGTGATGGAGTCATAATTGACTTGTATTGACCTCGAATCAAGTCCTATGAGGAGGGGCTATACATATTTTCTATTGGACCCAAATTTTAAACTTTACACACAGTAAGTATGTGGGGACCCTGTTGTGACCTAAGATGACCCGTATATGTGACCATCTTGAAGCCATAAACTTTGGAAAGGTGTCTCAAGCTGATTCCGATGCAGAATACCACGTCAGGTTCCTTAATCTGTAGAAGTAGGGATTTGAAGGTTAACGTAATTTGAAGTAATTTGACCTTTGACCCCTAAACCATGGGTCAAGTGATGAAGTCATGATTGACTTTTATTGACTCTCATTCAAGTACTTGAGGAGGGCCAAACAATTTCTATTTGCCTGGTTTTTAAATTTACACACAGTACAAATCTTTGACACCTGTGACCCCTACGTGACCTTTGACCCCAACAAAAGCATAACTTTGAACCGTTCAACAAATCCATGCTTGTGACCAATTCTGGTTTAAATCGATCAGTAGGTGGAAAGAAGGAGCAAATTGTCAGAAAGAAAGGAAGAAGATTGAAACCGTAAGAACAAAGTAAGTTAGGCGAAACCGCCTCACTTAAGAAACGGTGGTTAAGAACAAAGTAAGTTAGGCGATACCGCCTAACTTAAGAAACGGTAAGAACAAAGTAAGTTAGGCGCTACCGCCTAAGCTTAATAGTTACAGTTTTAGCATTAGGAAAATAAGAACATATAGGCCTCTAACTACATGATATGTCTGGAAAATTACGGGAAATATACGATTTACGGGACTGTGTGGTAGGTGAAGGGGGGGTTCATAAACGGCGGATGGCGAGAACTTTATATGGGATTTGAGGAGTATGAGAAAAAGAAAAATCATGTGTATTATGAAGGGAACACAAGAGGAGTACTTTTTAGAAAAAAAGTTTAACCGGAAAACGTATTGGTTGCGGGTGGTCTCGCAAGTGTATGATCGCTTCAGTTTCAGTGATCGCTCCCGTTCACTCAACTATGCGGGAGCCCGCGCAAAGCGCGGGACTCCCGCTAGTAGTTATAAATTTGAAAATTTTCATAATTTGAAATTATAGCACCGACTGCGAGGATTGCATTTATTTTGGGGCCACCTTGTACTTTATTTTTGTTCGGAATAGACCCCTGTATGAAGATAAAAATTAAAAACATAGCTTTTATTGTATAGTAAATATATGTTTGCAAAATGTAGTGGAAACGTCTCATCACCAAAAAGTGGACTTTCTTGTCAGGTTTACCTAAATTTTGACCTTTTTTAAAGCATTAAAGCAGGAAAAAAGTGGACCTTTTCCCCTTTGTGGAATGGAGGGGGCATTGTCCTGCGTACGGGCAGCGACTGCCGTCTCCTTATATCAGATTTAATTGCCATCACACTAAATGTTATTTGTTTGGCATACTTTCTGTTAAAAAAAACTGCCCCCCCCCCCCCCCCCCCAAAGTATAATGTATCATGAAACTTCGATCTTGTTGTCCATATTAATTTGTTTCAAAGTAGTATCCCGGTAATCTTCGTGATGTGCGTGACCGTGCCGACAGGAGAAGACGGAGTTACCGTTCCCGCTGATTCTCCTCGTCAAACGGAGAGGCACTGCCTATCGTACACAACATCGCCAAAGGTATTTGGCATATGGATCAATTTTCATAAAAACAGTGCATTTCCAGGTATTCGTGCCCTTGGTTAATAAAACGTCCAACCACGTTTTATTGGAACAAAACGGTAAGATTAGATAAGAAGCCGTTGAGTTGCATTTGGCATAAAATTTTTACAATGCTTTCCATTTTCCTATGAGTATTTGCTTACAAACGTCGAAAAAGGGGAGAAAATTGATGTCCGAAAAACAACAGGCTCAAAATCTATCAAATTGAAAAAAAAATGTGTTAGAGAAAAATGTTAATGATGTATTCCTTGTATTCTCAATTTATTTTGGATATTTTTTTGAAATACCGAGCGTTAAAAAAGCCTCAGGAAAATATACAAATGATATATACAATACAACTATGAACAGTGCATTTCGTTAGGTTTCCGACACCGAAATCTTTCGAAAATGACACATATTGACCGAGTTATGGCCACGATTGAAAATTTGTACACTCTCTCGTTTATCCTGGCACGGTATTGTTAACTCACATCCAAGCACATTATTTGTCTTGTGGGGTTTTTTTTTTTGCGCGAGGTCAGTTCTGATATGAAATGATTAGTTTAAATTTATTAGAAATTTCTATACCTGATTTTCTGTATATACTGCGCTGCTCTGCCCTCACTTGGTGGCCCTACGACGGATTGAATATTGGCGGCCACTTTTTCATTTCAATTATCGACTTCCAAACATTCATGTCGGTCAGGATGCCCGTCTAAGACGGATGCGATTTGCGCCTTTTTTCATTTCAATAATGACTTGCGAACATTCGATGACCATCGAGTGGCCGGCGAGGATCACCAGATTTGATCCGCTTAGACTCGTGTATCAGGGTAATTGTATCTGATATTATGTTTTCTGTCTGTTATCTTGTGTATTTACGGTTATCTGATACAGATTTTTGGGTATAGTTTTTTTACTATTCTTTTGTGAAGCGTCGATCCTCGGAGAGAGGCGCTTATTAAATGCTGTATATAAAATAATAGTACTTTCGCCTATCGTGCCTATGTGGAACATTAAAGAGTGAAGTTTATGCACAGCAAAACTGGCAGAACTTCGCAACAGAATAACGCTGCCATGCAAGCACCCACAGACAAGAATGGTCGCCAAGTCGATTACTGAAAGGAAAGGAGATAGCAAACAGGGGCAGTAAAAACAAAAGGAAAATCTAGGAATCCGTGTTAGAAAACAACCGGTCTACATTGTTGGGAAGGGGGGTATTAAATTACAATCGCATATGCGACACATTGCCAAGATCGTAACACTTTGAATCAAAAAGTAGTAAAGAGACAAACCGAAAGTCTGAACATGCTGGAATGCCCCCGCGGAAAGTTGCTTATGAGTGTCGCAACAGGACGTATTAAGGTATAAAAGGTTTTAGTGTCGCCAGGAATGGCATATTACGGGTCAAAGCCTATGATACCATCAATATTCTTGAATCAAAGTTAGAAGACGTATATAGGGAACAAAACAATGACCATAGATTTTGCTAAATATTTAACTTATTACAAGAGAGGTGTTATGTATCAATAAACATGCGCGCGTCAAGCTCACGGTCAGTTCATTAGACCGTAGCTGCGCTTGTATTTTCACGAATTATGTTTTTCACGTCCCTACTCATTTAATGATATATTCCTGTTAGTGTCACTGTGATACCATAACTAGAATGTAATTGTTTTCAATCGGATGACTCTTAGTGTTCAACAAATAACCACACAAATACATACGTTGAATGCCCAAAGACCGCAAAACTCGGTAGATTAACCAGGCTGACTAGTTTACTGCAAGTCTCGCCTGCGGCATGACATGGTCAATTACTGGCAAGTCAACAACCTCGATAGGCGACTATTATATTCCGACTACGTTTGTTTATCGCCTTTTATCTAAAGCATAATTTTCTAAGTAGGATTTTATCGGTCTGGCCTTTCAGCAGGTTTAACCCATGTAATAAAAGCGCAATTGGACGACCACCTTATGATTTTTGTATATATTTAAGCAATATTTTTCATCCAAACCAGTTGGAGCCGAGAATAACGAAACTGTCGGATTATTTAGATTTTTTTGTATGAGAAATGGACGAGGTCGTATGTGGGTCATGGGACATCCATGACGACCCACGTCACAGCGCCAAAAATCGGTTGTGGATTGTTAATGCTTGGATCTATTATAAGGTGGACATACCCTTCCGAAGGCTAAAAATCAAAGTTACAAATTTATGAACTTCAAGAAAAAATAAATACCTTTCTATGTTTTTGTTGACAACAATCGGGAGCTTCCGTTCAAAAGTTACGAGTCTCGAAAACGTACCGTAAACTTCTCAATGGAAATGGCCTGTGACATTTCTTATGTATTTGTTGTTTCTTAATGGCTGAGATATTATTTTATTTTTTATGTCAAGCCTAATTATGGCTATAACAGCAGTATCTAATTAGTAACGCTGACGGAATGGCGCCAAGATAGCGATGCAACCTCCCTTTGAAAACTCTGCAAGTCCTGTTTGATGCTTACATAGCAGGAAGGGCATCCCTAAGCATACAGAGAATGAGGAGAAATGGATTTGTGGGAGAGACCAAGTTGGACCTTGGGACCTTCACAGCAAGGTCGTGAGACCCGACCCTGAGCACGCTAACGGCCGGAGAATCAAAATGAAAGCAGCTCAGACAGAAGCTGGCTGAGGAGATATGGTGGCTTGTCCATAAAAAATAAAACCACCATGCCGGGTGGAAAAGAGATGACAATACAATTGCCCTGCGATGACCCAAGTGGATGGTGTGAGGAAGTGGCGAGCTCACTCTCGGGGTGATACCAATGATGGAAATGGCACGTCTCTGGATTGCATCTATAGTTTGGATTAGTGAAGTGGATGTTGCTCCACATCATGCTGAGCTTGCGTATTCCATGTTGAATCGAAAACCATGAGTTAGTATATAAACAAGCCTATCAGTTGTTTCTCAAGATAGGGTGCAGCCTCTCGGAGCAATCCTAGTTGCTGACTGACTGTTCAGTTTTAGCATTTTGGTTTAATCACAGGAGACCATTGTAAGGCCTCATTATGATGGAGATGCCAAGTAGATCGACACTGTCGACATCTTCTAGAGTTGTACCACAGGAGAAGTGGAGACTTTGATGGCCTGTTGCATCAGTCTTTCGTGTTTGATATTGTTACAGGTTTTACACTTGCAGCACCGAAAAGTACCCATTCCACGACAGTTGCCGTTTGACCAGACTCTCGATTTCCCTCTGCAAGTCGTTGTTTAAGAGACAGCAGCTGGGATTCTGTTCCATCGTTTGATTTTAGTAAGTCAATGAGTGTAAAACGTCCTGCTAAGCTGGATGTATTCAGGATTCTTCTTATCAATGAATATCATAAAAAAACTAGGTCGGGTTGACCCTTTGTGGTACACTGCATTTATTCGACTTCTTGCGGGACAAACCTCCCTTTTATGATCTCCTGATGGCGTCACGTCATTATCCTTCACAGCCACTTCAGTAACTTATCTGATAATCATAAGGCCCAAGCTTGGCCAGTAGACAGGATTGCCACACTCCTGTCCAATTCTTTGCTGAATCCAGACACATTCTCGCTTCCTCCTTTCTGCCATTGATGGAATTATGATGCATTGAGAAACAGGGCCACGGCATCAGATGTAGAATGGCCAGACCTAAAGCCTAACTGTCTGTTTGACTATCAGTGAATTCGCATAAGATGGCGCCACTTGTTTCACAATAGATCCGATCTCGCCCTCGCCCCATTACCTTGGATATTACAGACAGCAAGGAGATCGGTCGATAGTTACTAGGCGATGCTTGTTACCCTTCTTATAACATGGAATGACTCCGCTACTTTCACATCACTGGCGAATGTGTTTGGCCCTTATCAAAGGAAAGTTTGGTATATACGGTTCCAGTTCAACCGGCCATTTCTGGACCAAAGCTTTCTCAAAACGATTCTAGGATGCTATCTGGTCCGGAGGCTTTTTTGACATCTGTTGTCAATCAACATTGTTTCTTTACCGTTCCTTGGCCAGAACAACTCTGGCCACATCTTGAGGTATTCCCGAGGAATGTGCTGAGACAGGCTTGTCAGTTTCAGCAGCAGGAATTGTAGACTTTTCACTGAAGAAATTCGCAAAACATTCAGCTTTTGCATCGACAGAGAGGTATGTAGGGTTGCCTGATATAAGGAATGGTTTCTCCGATTACCGAATTTTCCCATTAGGTAACGAGCGTCCACCACCAAGACTTAGATCCAGTCTGGAGCTCGCCTGTCATTTTATCACTGACTCTGATCTTGTGAGAGGAAGCAGCTTTCCTAGACAGATGTATACGCGTTTTTAGCCTTGTGGAAGAATTCTTGCATGGATCACTGATGGTATGATGACATATCACATGGTTTAGCAGGCAGTCTTTATTATAAGTAGACTATTACATGGAGTTGCTGCAAGTCGTTCCTCGAGTTAATTAATTAGTTTTTTGTTATAGCCACAACAGTCTTGGTGGATCGTAGCCGATAATGGCGAGGCTTGCAGTGTTGTTTTCGCGAGGTAGTGGTCTGATGTTCCAAAGCTGTGATCAATGAAGACAGGAAAAAAGGATTCTGGCGCGTCGGTATGACATCCGGGGGGTCCAAGTTGATGAAGGGCTCCAGAAACAATTGGGTCAGTGTGAGTGCCAGCAGACGTAATGCTGTCCTACTTCGCATAGTGGAGATATGCTGGCCAGCCATTCACGATGATGGCAATTAAAATCTCCAGTCAGGCTGCTAATGTTAGCATGTTTTGTTAATGGAGATGGTCTAGGGTTATCATACCAGGTTATCAACATCCATCAATTTTTGGAGGACAGTGCGCAAGTGATAGTATCATAGCGATCTTTCCTAATGCAAGGGAGGTGGCAGAGATTGAGGGACATCTTCAGGAACATAAGAAATTAGTTACACTTAAAATTCATATCTCAAAAGTAAATGAGGCTTTTGACCTCTAACTTCCACAATTATTGGTTAAAATCAGCCCGTCAAGTTCTAATTGATAATAAAAGTAAAAGGACATTTCTAAAAAATACCCTAAAATTTAAAAAAAAATTCTGGACTAAATTGCCGTTATCTCAAATGAATTTTAACGACATGTCGTCACTGTGTCAAGAATTTTAAATTCATTGTTATCTTAATTGTGGGGGCTTTTTCATATTCGTATGTTTATTCTTATAGCCTACAGATTGGCGATGGGCAAGAACCATAAACTGACACGCGAAAGCTTAGGCAAGGTACGAGGAATGACGACGAGCTATCCGGCAGTGATGTGTTCTCTATTGACGGCTATTTTGTCACCGTTTACGCCCGATCTCGGTCCGAACCTATCGCCACTTGGCCCATTGAGGGGTTTTAGTGCCTTTTTCCCCAGGGGGGGAGAAGAACCCGGGAAGAGGACCTACCGGAGACGAGCGCAAATACTGAAATCGGCAATATGACATCATTATAGAATTTTAATCCCCTCCCATTCCAAACAAACTTGCCAAAATCAGCGTATTTATGAAATAATCATAAAAATTGATGACAGATCACTAATAAGAAATAATGCAACGGGAAGTTGAGTTGGGGTGACTCAACTGAGGTTAAAGGCAATGACTCAGAGATGTTCCGATGAGGGGCGCACTCAATTTTCAAACAAATCGGTTTTTTGCATGTAAACATAATTGCTTGTCCGTTATATTAATCATTATGTAAATAACTAAGCTCAAATCGAGGTCTTCATATAGAAATTCACAACTGGTTATAAAAATTCCGGACTCCGCGAATTTTTGTATACACGGTAGCCTAGTACTGTTATACTGTGCATAAATGTTTACTGCATGAAAACGGAAAAAGCCGATTCATCTACTAACATTTAGACATAAAGATATTCAAAGGTTCAATTCCGATGGATGTGTTTAAATAATGGGGACCGAATTTGCAGTAAAAATTATACCCCTAGCGGGAAACATGTTATAAATACGTGACTAAATCCTTTAAAATAGCCACATATACCATTTTGAATGATATGTTTCGGTACATTTTCTATTTTTATCATTGAACCAGTCACAATCACCAACTGAATTTGATACCCCTAGAACTTCATTAGTGTGAATTTTATCCCCTAATATGTTTTTTTGTGTCCCCGCATTTGCATTGCACTATATCGTTTTTTTTTGGAACGAGCATGGTCCCCGACCAAAATCCAAGCACCCCCCCGCCCCCCTCAGGAATTTTATTCCAAAATATCTTTAAGTAATATTTTAAATAGAATGTGCATGCTCCCCTGTAAAAAGACATACGAGTCATTTTCCAGAAAGAAAAGAGGCTTAACTTCCTCGTCTACCTTAGCCACTTTTTGTAACAACAATTTCTGTTGTGTGTGTGTGGGGGGGTACAACCCTGTGAATTTTCCTGTTTACTACTCCCGATTCCATATAAATTTGTACCACACAAGATAGCTTGTTGCGTTTTCTCCTCTCTTCTCTCTTTTCCATTTGGGTATCAAAATAAGTATCCAACATTTCACAATCTGATGTCATAAGTAATGGAAGAGTGAAATACATGATATAGGGTGGAAATTGTTTATTTTTTCAATTTTACTAAAACATCAGTAAAACCGCTCCTGTGTAAAAAATAGTATTTCCCATCATGTAAAGCCCAATCGCATGAATATTAGTTTCTCCTAACTTTTTTCATGTTTTTGCGGTGTTGGCGTCACAGACCTTGAAGTAAGCCTAATGCAGGGCATGTTGGGACTCATTTGGCATCAATGAAAAGAGTAGGTGATATCTACCAAAACAAAGGTCTGTGGTATTCCCGCGCCATACTAGGCTGTTGCTAACCGTGCCCCCACCCCCCCCCCCCATGGGGTACACCCCCGTCCCCCTCCACCCTTTGGGAGCGTTAATACCAAGTCAATTGCGTTTTCTCAGAAGGGGGGGGGGTAGTAAGCGGGTGAAAAATCTTTGAAAGTCCTGATTAATAATATCTAATATTTTGTGAATACCGTGACTTGTCAGTCAAAGCACTTAACTGCCTGAATTATGTGTCCCTGTGAGCTGAAAACGCATTAATAGTGCTTTTATAAATAAATAAAGACTTTTTTTAAAAAGCAGTTTGAATCATATTTTGTGAAAAGTACACCATGATGTTTGTCTGGTTATAAGGATTTTTCCGCAAAAAAGTATAGTTACACTACCAATGGCCTATAGTTTTTTGTTGGAGTTTAATATGGGGGGGTAACAACTGTCCAAAAAGTGAAATTACATTCAATTTGGTGTGTACATGGGTTAAACGTAGTTGCTTTGATATCAGGTAAAATTGGTGCAAAATTGCTTCCTCCCCAGATTAGGATTGAAATAGGAATATTTGCTTATCCTGTTATGCGTAGTTTTCACAATCCAACATAATAATGTCACAGGGTCAACAGAAGCCACTAGCTGGCTGCCAATAGCCTGGTCGACTTTATATCAGCCATTTGGTTAATAACCCAACACTTAAGATAGTCAAAACGAATTTCTATATTTCATTCTATGAGCTGAACCAACAACTTGAAACCATTTTTTATAAAACATACGAAACGTGGAGGCATACGTTTAAAATTTTTTGACCCCTGTACAAACACACCAAATTGACTTTTTTTCAAACATTTTTTTACATTTTTAACCCAAATACCGGCTCATAATTCCAAACTATAGGCCATAGAAGTATAAACTATACCTTTTTGGATCCTTGCAACGCAGACAAACATCATGGTGTGCCTCTTCAAACACAATCATAACATTTAAATTTTTACCCCCTGTGTACCTTGAACTCCAATCTGGGGCCATGAAGGGTGTGGCAAGTGCTTTCACCTTCCATCCATCATTTGTTTTTTAATTAATTCATGCACAAGTACTTTGTGTACCAAAATTCCAAAAAAAAAAAGTTTTATTAAAATCGTTAAGTATCCGGATTTGCAAACACGTGTATGAGATCTGTGCATTACAACAGTCTCCAACTAAAAATAACACGCCCTCGAAACCTTTTCCTTCTTTTTCTCCTCGAAACCTTTTCGTTGGCATCCCTCTACTTTCTCCCGCTGTGAAGGATGAGGTGACGTCGGTGGAGGGCAAGGTGCATGGAGAGGGGGGTGGGAGGATGGGTGGGGTATGTTAGGTGTGAGGGAGAAGGGGGCGGGGGAGGGGATGGAGTAAGGGTGGGTAGTGTCTTGGGTAGAGGCAGGGTTGGGGGTGGGGGTTGAGTATTGCGGATTTAAGGGAAAGGAGGACAGGGGGGTAAGATGAGTTGGGTGAGATATGGGAGGATTAGGTGTGGTAGAAAGGTGTGAAGTTGTGGTGTGTAAGACAGAAGTGGGGTGTTTGGTAGGGTAGGGGGGTGAAGTTGCATTTATTGGTAAGAGTGCGTATATGGAAGGGGAGGGAGGAGAAGGGAGAGAGAGAGGGAGTTGGGGAACAGAGAAAGTGGAAGCCGGGGGAGGGGAGAGTGGATAGCGTTGGTCGCTGTGGGGGCTGGGGGGGTTGGCTGGGAAATGGGGTGAGGTGGGGAGGGTGAGGGCGGGCAAGTGGGGGGCGTATAGTTTGTAAAGAGAGGAGGGGGGGATTGCACAAAGAGGGGAGTAATCCGTAGGTGTATCCTCCACTTAACTATTTCTTTTGTGTGTAAAGTTGGATCCCACTGACCATTATTGTTGCTAATGTGTTCTAGACGACCATTGTATTTCATTTTTCTTTTGTGTGCAAGTTCTATGCACTGCTCACACTATAAGGCCATTCAAAATAGAATGAATGTTGCCTTAACCCAACACTAATAATTGCAACAGATCAATTCCAACAGAATTGTATTGAAGAATACCTTTAAAAACAACATACAAAGTCTACTCAAATCAGACAGTGGAACATATATTTTTTAAGTGGGGTAGGGTGTACAGGGGTCAAAATATGAAAAGCGTATCAAAACGGCGCGTCGAAAATTATGCCGAACGTTTCGTTTAAGCATTTCAGGATTAAAAAAAGGTACAGTTTGCCATATCTGCAGGTTGTAGTTCATGTTTATGAGTCAAATAGGTTCAACAATTGTCAAGGGGGAGGGGGTAAATTTTCAGATATTCCGTTTGTTATAAAATGGTGTCAAAATTGTTCGTCCTAATGGTACAGAAACCGAAAATAGAAAAATTAAAATAGAACTTACCATGTTTTAGTTTAATCTTTATTTTATGATACTGGGTATTGAGAGTTTACTTTTAAGAACCCGCTCGACCCCTGCTTTGTCTCTTTTGGTCCCTTTCTTTCCCTCCTTCAGATATGAGGGCTAGCTAAGCTTGTAACAAGCTCGAACACAAAGTTAAAATTGAAAGATCGAGAACTACCATAAGATTAACAATGGGAATGGGAGTGGTGGGGCACTAATAAACTCACTCCTTGCCCATAATAAGGATTAAATTTCAAACGGGTAAGTTCTCATTTAATCTTTCTATTTATTTCGAAATCTCGCTCGCGAAGAGATTACGGTGAAGATTTTAAGTCTCTATGACCTATATCTGCACCTCCATGTGAAATACACACTACTAGTCATAATAATATAACAAGCCTGGTATCAGGTTGCACCCCAGTATTCACCTTTTATTCCCATGGAGAATACATGTATAGAGAGCTTTCTCGCTCCAAATGAACGTGTCAGACTTGTTTTACAAGTTGCCTTAGAGTATTTTGTAAGTACAATTATCACCAAAACTTTCACATGCATTATATGCAAACTTTGCAGTAGCACACTCATTCCATACCTGCAATAATCGTTCTAGAACATAGAACGTTTAAACTACTTACAACAAAACTTTCATTGGAAAAGTTTCTCATACAGATGCAGGTCAAGTTCATCATGTCTATAAATCTTACAGTTAAAATTTTACTTTCTTTGAAGAATATAGCTTTTTCAATCTATCTTCAACAATGACAGGCTTTTTATAGTATAATTGAATGTTTTCTCAGATGCTGCCCATCCTGCTGTACTTAATATAATGCTCACTTAGCCATTGGACATTGGACTACTGGCCATGAAACAAACACGGCAGCTCTGGTAGAATGTGCCGAGTTGAGTTACTAATCAAGCCCTGCTAGCTTTCATGACAATTTCATCAGAGCCATCTGGCTATTGGTTCCTTTTGAGACAGCTCTATATGATTTTTTAATAACTTCTAAGATAAGTTTTCTCCTGTCCACGAAGCTCTTCATTTTGTCGCAAAATATATTGCTTTAAGTACGTAAAACACATAATATTCGTCCTCTCAGGGGTATATAAATTGAATTCAGCTTACCAGTGGCAGCCAGTGCTACCAGGTCTACTCTGCTTAAGTAATTGATTACAAAAGGTAAATTGCACTGTGAACGAGTCATGGAATCTCATGCTCAATTTTGAATGGTCTGGACTCTCTGGCCCGATACTTAACGCTACAAGCATGACAACCTTTAGGATTTAGGCTCTTTATAAACCCTAGATACACTACCGGAGACCATTTCCTCAGTAGATTTAAACAACTCTAACGTCCCAAATCTCTACCTATCTTTGGGCATTGGAGGTCTCAAATTAAAACACCCTTCATAAATACTGCAAATATATGGGTGGCGAACTGACAAAAAACTGTGAGCACCATTATCCAAAATCAAAAGAGAAAGTGCAGACCTGGCAGTATTAATTGCAACTATACTTAGATTTTTGACATAAAAAAGATGAGTCAAAATCCAATAACATGGGTCACACTGGCCTGAAAACAGTTCACATCCTTCCCCGTTGGCAGATGCCGCGCATTGTTTTATGTAGACATTATTATTGCCTCTGAGTCCCTGATCTACTGTTTTTTTCTGATATCCCCTCCCGCCCCCCCCCGTGCTTCATCATAGTGTGGTGTCCTGAAAGCCTGCACAGAGAAGATCGATTCGAAATCATACAATGGATGTTCTGCTAAGGTTACAGGTTGCAATAATAGTTTTCTATGCTACGACTACGGACTAAAAGTAAAAGTGGTTTGTGAAACAAGCATGCCTATTAGTGTAGGTACCACGGTGGGCGTTGGCCAATAGTGCACCACAATGATTCCGTCAGCCCGATCTAGATTGATTCTGTAAACAACAAAACCGCGACTATTAAACAACGGAGGGTGGAAATGCGTAGAAATAGATATTGCCTTGCCCTGTCCATTCTATAGACACCGCAATCGATAAGCATAGACTCAGGAACAGGCTTCCATGCTACATAATTTGGGAGGCCGATATTCCAGTCAGAGATGCCAAATAAATCATGTGTGGTTTACCCAATGTAATCCACGATCTGTTGAAAACATTTCATTAATTTCTTTCCTTTTCTACTTCATTTTGATCACTAAATTTTCTTGATTTATGCCTTCTGCTTGTACATTTTCCTGGCCTGGTAAGTGTGCTATCGACAAGGCCAAATATTGGCGTTCGATACACCATTGTTGCCAAATTTTCTTTCCTTGGCTATGAAAGTACATGGCTATGATCGAGTTTGACATAAGCTACAGCCGTATATGTCCCACTCTTAATAAAATATGTACAGTTTGGCATATGAGAGCATAGAGCTCTGAGGTCCTGAAAAATACTAGCAATTCTAAATCATTTATGAGCCAATTGTTACGGGCAATACGAGTTTTCGTCGGACAGATTCCAACGGCCTCCAGTATGTTTTTTTTTTTTTTTCAAATTAGCAGCAACCCCAACCAATGCTACTAGCATCTGTGTGAATTTCAGCATGTTGGCTTTGGTCTAGTATATGCGAGTAAGAAAACTGTAATGATCAATCCAACCACTGGTGGATCAGATTTAGACTCATGGGAGAAAGTACCATTCGCCAATCAATAATGACCTTTAATGGCTTTTAAGGCTGCGGTTTTATCTTGCTCAATAGCTCTATAATGTAACATAATAGCAAATTGTACAGCTGGAAATGTCGAAAATGACTAATTTCCCCTATGACTTGAGCTACATAGGCAACATAGTAGGCAGCTCTGATTTGTAATTCTCCTCTCTGCGAATCCTGAGATATCGGCAATTTTATCTGTGGGTAGTGTAACCCGCATTTGTAGGTGACAGAGTCAATAAATGAATCCTAAATAATCGGATAAGCTGTGCGTGGTTTTACACAGATTTGTCCGGGTGATAACAAACCCCAAGTCTACTAAGAGCTCCTTGTGTTTTATCCACAGATACCTGTGCTGCCTCAATGATGTTTCAATAATGATACTGTCATCAATAAACCCTAGAACTGTATGTCCTAGTGACCTAAGCCTTGCAAACACAGGCTTTAAAGTTTAGTAAACAGCCTTGGTGCTGTACTTAAAAAAAAAAACCTTTGGTAAAGCTTCGTATTGCCTATAATTTACCATCCATACGAACTTAAGGTATTTCCTTTGATGTTTCGCAATCGGGACGGAATAATATTCGTCCCGAGGTCGATTGATGGCCATATTGACAATGCTGTGTTACAATCATTGTGAAGCAACCTGGAACGTCTCCATTTTAAATGGTGATGTTTCCAGATTTTTATTCAATGCAGAGAGATCTAAAATCATTCTAGTTCCACCGTCTTTTTAGCCTTGTAAAAATAGGCGAAATATATTGCTGATGGCTCATAATAAGATGGTTCATACCCTTGTCATACAATTTTAGCATTGTCTTGACTAATTGCTTCAAACTCATCTGAGAACTTGTGTGTAAACACTGGCATTTGTTGTGGTGTGAAAAATGTCCGTAAAATTTCTAATTCGTAACCTTGCATACAGCTTGCCAACAAAAGAATCTGAAGTCAATAATTTCCATTTATGGAGATATGACTCAAAATCGACTCCAATTGGATTTTCCTGGAGTGGACATAAATAAAAGATGAAGGTAAATTTAACTTACCAACCTCCTGGTAAGTTGGTACTAGGCCTAAGCCTTCTTCCTCTTCCCCCTGGTTTCTTTTGAAGTTTTGCTGTTCCTGGCTTCGATCCTGGTAATTGGGGCGTCCACTGATTGAGCCTGGCCGTTTGCCTAAAAAAGGCCTATCATCTCTTGACCTCAGTCGTCTCTGTCTCTCCAGCCCAGCTGTGCCTATAGGCGATCACGCCTGAACTGGATAGGGTAGGGTTGAATAGTGATAGTTTGAAGTGATCGTCGGCGACGCCGACTGAGAAGTACGCATCTCTAATACCCCTTCAGTAACCCCTTCAGTCTGTCCTTTGTTCCTTCCTCTTTATATCCTTGACCTTTTGGGTTTAAGTCGTCCCCAAACACCATCGTGTAACAGGGTTAGATGCCTTACACAGGTGCGCATATTTGGGGTTAAGTCCGGCTTTGAACAACCCTTCCTGAGAGGTCATTCAACTCAAACAGAGATGACATAATAGTGCCATGCCATCAAGCTGGTTTTCAGACAGCCATCAACTGGGAAACTCACGAACATAGCATTGAAAGTGATCCCTTTACAAGTGGTTAGTAGGCGACTCGTTGCATTTTCATATCATCAGATCTCTGGAGCGTGTCGAAGATTGAACATTGGCCCCAAATCGGGGGGTGAACTCTCGGGACATAGCACAATACAATTTTCTGGCGGCAAGAGCTTGGTCAGAGTTTGGTCTGAATAGGTTCTTCTTCTCTTTGATTAATTCTGGGGGGGACCCATCAAGTATTTTAATCGTGATGGCCATTTTGTCATCCAAAAACCCTTACCACAGCCTCAGCTGGGGCCCGCAAACATTAGTTGGCAAACGCCAATGGGGGTCACGTTCCTGTTCAGCCTGGTGTTTATCTGGAAGCTTAGCTTCCTTCAATCAGGAGCAATAGAGCCCAAAACCGACTCATCATCAGAAATACACCAAAGGAGCATGTTGGCCCAATATCGCTGATATCCTCCACCACATGACAAACTGCTAGCAGGCCTTAGCGGAGCATGGCTGAAAAATCTGCGCGGATTCATCTCCTCACAGGTGCTTCTTCCAAAACCCAAAAACATCTACACTTTATATATACTAATCCCTCAAGGCGAGAAAATCTCTCCTCAAAATCATCCCGCAGGCGATTGGACTTAGTCTTAGCCTGGCTTGCGTCGTCGCTGTTTTTGTACGATGAAGTCGACGCATTAGGTGCCTGATTTGCACCGCCCGCCGAGTGTGTGCTTCGATGTCGCAGTCGTAGTGGAATTTTTACTGCTCTTTGGGCATCGCCATACCTGAATGTTGCTTTCCATGTGGGGGACCAACAAGACAGCGTAGAAATGAGATTAAATGTCAAGTTTATCAGTTATAATATTCGGAAAATAAAGTTTCGTTTTCCACGGTCTCCGCAATAAAAGGATCGAAACGTGTTGACCGACCACCGCACTCCGACTAACTGACCCACGCGACAGTGAGCGGGTTTGCACGTTATCTCTCGCGAGATTTCGAAATAAATATACTTTGCCCCTCTATATTAATTGGTTGCATAATTGGAACGCCAAATGTGACTGGGGGCTACAAGGAGTCTATGGCAGGTCAATAGTCGTAACTCTGTAATCTTATATAGCACGTTCAATACAAGAACATTACATTTATTTTAGTGGGACAAATTTAACCAGTTTACAACCAGTCCGATCAAAATCGGACCATTCTATGGATATTTTTACCCCAGGATGACCTTGAACTGTATGAGCCTATTGTACTAAAACTATGAAGCGTAGAGTAGGGCAAACTATACCTTTTTAAACCTTAGGAGTAGCCCCATAAATTGGTACATCTTTAAATCAATCCGAACAAGTCTATTTTTTACACATGTACAAAAGTTTCCACCTTATTTCTACAGGTTACCATAGGTGATTTGGTAGACTTTATAGATTATTTTTGGACTATTTCAGCGGAGTATATAACACCAAATTGTAGTTGCAATTGTTGCGTATGACTATACTAAAAACCACTGTCTTTTGGTACCAAAAAACAATGGCTGGATTGTCTAGCATGTCGAACTCAAAAATTCTATGCGGGTGTATCTTGGCGTGTTCTTTCTGGTTGTGCTGATTCTCCTGACTTTGAATCTTGACTACTCCAAAGTAGTAAAGTCAATATCCAGAATTTTTTAGACTATGTTTGTAAAATAAAAAATGGATGCTGGCATTTCCCGCCGTATATAACGAAAACCTGACAACCCCCCAATTTGACCGCGGCAAACCAACTTAATTTATTAATTCCGTGGATTTTAATCACTTGTAATTCATGTAGCGCCGTAATGTAAGAAGTGCAACGAACTCTACACCAAAAGAAAGTGAACGGTTCAGGTCTTCGTTTTTAAAGGGGTAGAAAGGAATACATTATCTCTTAATTCAACATATTTAGTTTAATATGTACTTTATTATAAATGATTGCCAATGTCGTCCAAAACAGGCCTTTTGATATGAGCCCTTCTGACACAAAGCATGTTCGCTGCTGAAAAACGGACTATACCAGAATTGGCCCAATACTGTGCCAACATGGCCCGGCCCAATATTGGTCCAATTTGAGCCGATGAGAAATAATATTGCACGATAACGGTAGCCAATACTGGTCAATATTGGGCCTATATTGGCCGAATATCTCCATGTTATCTGGGAACCAGCGCCCTCCGTATTACTATTGACGGCGCTCTAACCAACTGAGCCACAAGGCTGGGTTGGTAGAGAGCGATAGATATCTATAATCTGATTTTTTATTCCTGTCGTATGTAATTATTTTCGTTATCGAACGATGCCGCTCATTGATGCCGCACGTAACATTCTTTGTTACGCGATGTGAGCATGCGTGCATTCCTCTGAAATCCGTCATTCTCGGTTGAGCTTTGTCGCAAGCACTTCGCACACCGTACGCAGTGCCAAATAAATCGAATGTTGCTGCTGAAAGATAACGCTGACATATTAGTCACCTTCAAGCAAACAACTGCAAGTTGATACCCTTCCCAACAACGGCAAGTTGAAGACAAATACGAATTTCGCGGTGCGGGAAATAGAGAACAGTATTTGCACACCGAAAAGGTCTAGCCACAATCGACCTTGCCCTCAATGAAATTCAGGACGGTAATTCGGCAGCAGCAAGCAACCGAGAGCTACAGGAGCGAAGGCGGGCTACATCAAACTCGCCCAGAAATTAATCAAGATTCAGCCAGACGAATCGCACAGGGTTGGCAGACAGTGAAGGAGTACGTTCAAGATGATCTATGCGACGCCCGGAGATGAGAAAGTCTCAAAAAAAGGTAGATGTTAGTTTTCGTACTTTCACTGAATTTGTTCTGTAGATAGAGCTATCCATTTTAATCTTACTGGAACCTGCGTCCGGCAATTACCTTTTTTTTTTAAGTTCGTATCACAACCTTTTACAACCTTATGTTGATTCGCACTAAAAGCAATGGAGTGTTTGTTACTCGATTTTTGGGACTTTTTAATAATTTCATTTTCTTGTATACTCATTTTGGTTTATTGTCCAGGCTGAAAAGGCTGCAGCCACAAAGAAGGCCGAGGCGTCGAAGCTCAAATCCATGGTTCGCTTCTAGGCAACACGCCCCCTGCCCTTTCATGCTTATCAACGTGGTAAATTTTTCGTCGCTTCAGTTTACGACGGCGCATCATACCCCACCCCACCCCTCACCGTACAGAACTGACAACCGCGTCTTCTGTTTTCCAGTGTGAAATTACGGGAACATATCAAGACCAATGCCCAGCCAAGCAAAAGCCTTCCGTCATCAAACGCGTTCAACCACCAATACCCCGAGTGCATCAGCAGGACCCACCCGTATAAAATTGGGGGTTTAGCGACGCGGAGACCTTACCACCAGGAGTAAAATGTAGATTGAGAAACCTTGTTTGCATTTTTGGAATCAGCTGAAACTAGTCAATTTGTCTCAGATGTATGAATTTGGATATAATTGCCTTTTGAGTTTGACCCGCCTCCCTTTTGGTCAACAAAATAACAGATCCTTTAGTTCACCCGGATTTCGTTGAGTCCGCTATTGACGATTTGCTTAAAAAACACTGCGTAATCGAGGTCGATCATCGGCCTCTGTTGCAACCTCTCTTACTGTTGCGGAGGGAAACTAAAGCTGCGTTTTAGTGTTGAACCTTCGTCACCCAAATCAATTCGTAAAACAATTCCTATTTCCAATTCAAGTACGAGGATTTAACCTCATATTGCCCAGGTACTCGGTAAAGATCAATTTTTATTTTTCATTCGATTTAGAATCGGATATCACCACGTCGATATTTTTCCTCACACAAAAATACTCGGCTTTTCATGGTCACACAAAGATTCTGTTACAAAGGTATACTTTTTACTGTCCTTCCATTTGGACTCAACAGTGCGTGTTATCTGTTTACAAAGCTTACCCGTCCCCTAGTCTTTATGGCGGAGCTCGTGGCATCGTGTCTTTTATTTACATAGACGACGGTCTAATTGTCTCCACCTTCCTTTGAACGTGCTCTTTCTAAGCTTGCTTATTTTCGCGATAGCACTTTCAAGCAGCGCCTTTGTACCTAGTAAGACAACTGTATTTGGCCCCTTCCCAATGCATTCACATACCTTGTTTTATGATGATTGATTCATCTCCATGTTGTTTTTTTTGTTCCCGCTAAAAAATCAAAGTTGCTTGTGAGCATTGATACAGTTCTTTCTCGTTCTGGTTCGCTTGTTCCAGTCCGTTCTTTAGCTTCTTGCGCAGGACAAATCATATCTATGACTTTATCTCTCGGTCCCAGATCTAGTCTTATGACGCGCGCAATGTACCGCTGAATCGAATCTCGTCATTCCTGGTCAGATAATCTCTTGTTGTGCGCCAGTTACAAATGAGCTTATTTTTTTTTGGTCATGTAACATATCATCGCTGAATGGTTTTCTTAACTTTGGATTGGCGCTCCCTATTCAGGTTTATTCAGACGCGAGCAACACGGGTTTTGGGGGGTTTGTCCAAGGTCAACCTCACTTGCGCTTCCATGGGGCACCTGGGTCCCTCTCCGAAATATTGGCTAGCTCCCGGCGGGCATTAGCCTCCGTATTGAGGATCCTGTAGGATTGTTTCAGCGTTTGCTCACCAAAAGATTAAGTGGTTTACAGATAATTCAAATGTTCCGCGGATTAGCGGAAACATATCTGCACACATTAGTCTTCTAGATATTTATATCAATTGTGTCGAACAATGATATCATATCATTCCTGAGTGGTTCCCGAGAGGTGAGAACATGCATCGCCGCCAGAATTAGCCAAATTCAAGATTATGGACGACTGGTCCATTGACAATCACTCTTTTTTCCTTATATGAGACTTATACCAAAGAGAACCGCTTCGCGTCCCCCCAGAACAAAAAACTCGATACCTTTAATGCTAGGTTTTGGTGCAAAGGAGTATCGGGTTCTACGCGTTTCTTTTTTCAGGATTTGCATGGTGAAATAATTACTTTTGCCCACCCGTTTCATTGATCACACACAGGGTAATCAAACGTATGGTTTCGTGTAATGCGGTAGGAACACTAGTTATTCCAAAATGGCCGTCCGCTTATTTTTGGCCTTTTACTTGTCCTGACGGTTTCTCACATGGAGAACCATATCTTTGATTGGAGATTAATGCTCATATGTTTTTCACCTCCTTCTTTAGGAAGGATTCAGTTTTCTTTTCTGTCGAGACCCCAACTTTCTTGTCCCTCCTCCAATTAAGATTTGATTTCATAGACCACCCAGAATAGAAATCGCGGGTTCTGTTGTTCAGAACTAGGCTACTGTCTTCTTGCTTGACTTTTCGTAATAATTTAGGCCTATTATATCTGCCTTTGATTCGATCGTACCAGTGTTAACTCATATTGATATGAACATAGATGACTTTGGTTGGGTACTTTATTGTAGGCCTACACATATGTGGTGAAGGTGCCTGTGTGGCCACTGTTTACGCCCATTTGCGGCATTGCTTAGTACTGATGAGTACTTTTGGTTGTACACGTATTTCTCACCTTTTGTGGCGCCCCAGGTTATTAATGCCTATATAGATGTTATTCGTAGTGGATATCACTTTATTATTCACGTATGGCCACAGGCCATATTGTTCATTGCCGAATTTCCCTTGTACCCCTTGTTTATTTTCATTTTATTGGAAACCGCGCACTTCTTTGTGACTCATAAATGATTAATCCAACGCCGTGCCATGTCTTTAACCATGCTTTAATCTTCTTATACGCCTAACTGCTTCGACCTTTCTTTGGCGTTTCTCAAGCGAGTGAGTGCGATACGACGGCTCAACCGCCTGCATATTTTCACCATTTTCCTGCGTTCTTTTCTTTTATTTAGAGGTAGATATAGAAAATTCATGGAATTTGATAAGACGGAGGTACGGAGGAGAAAGTGTAATTTAGTTTCGTTATCGAACGATTGGCCGCTCATTGATGCCGCAACGTAACACTCTTTGTTACGCGGATGGGCATACCATGACATGCCTTCTGAAATCCGTCATTCCGGTTGAGCTTTTGTCGGGCAGCACTTCCCGCCCTCCCTATATATCCCAAATAATTTTTTACCATTTTTCCGAGTTTTATGAAGTCTTCTTTTTTTCGCTTTTTCAAATAGGCCAATTGCTGTATTATTTTAGTGGTCTAACGTGATCAGACGGTCCTTTCAGTTTCATCTTTTGTATTTCTCTCAGTTTGGGGTTCTTTTTTGTATTTCGTCTACTACTGAGTAGGCCTATTAACGTGAGGGGTGTGTCAATCCGGTATATCATGCTTGCACCTTATTATATGACGTATTGCTGTTTTGGTTTCTCTTTTGTATTGTCAGATGAATGGTCTCGTTTGACTGCTTCTTCAGCGCCCTTTTTTGATTCAACTCGCTACGTCGAAAACTCCCCGGCACACAATGGGGTCCAAAGCTAGTTCTACCAACACTAAAAGTACTTAGGCGGCATGGAAAAATGGGAGATCTGGGCATCTTCTAAGATTGATGTGTCTACTTTCCCTATTGAGTCCTTCCACTTTGCTCTCTATATTTCTCATTTAAAGAATCTGGTGCAAAGTCAGCAGCTGTTCGGCAATGGCGGCGGTCAAGTTTGTTCACGGACTGGCAGGTCTACCTTCCCCCACGCAACAATTCATGGTCAATCCTGGCACTTCAGGCTAAACAAGAAGGGTTTACCTGCTGTCTCTACGTGGTGTAAAAAACCTATATCAGCGGACCTTCTGTCACAGTATATGTTTGCTATTGTCACCACACCCGGAAGCTGACTTGGCGACTTACCACACTTTTTGTTTGTCATTTTTATCTCATACTCTGGTTTTTCTACGTTTTTGGTGACGTATATATTTCGCGTAGCGATTTGCAATTTGTATAAAGACAGGCTTACCATAACATCAAAAATGCAAAAACCGATCACTTTAGAGAAGGTCCGTCGTCCCCATTGCCCAACATTTAAACCAACCTGCCCCGTGGCGTTAGCTAACGCTATTTCGCCGCATTACGTACGCGACCAATTGACTGTAATTACCTCTAGTCCGGCGTCTTTCTACCTCCAGCCGCGGGCTTATTTCCGATTCCGTCCTTAATAACCTACAACCCGCACCCGGGAAAAACCGTGCTCCTAATGCCAACCGTTTGTTCCCGACATTTCATCTTACGGGCTGCACAGCCTCATTCGGGTGGTGCATCTGCGGCAGCGAACGCTGAGTTCTTCTCCTTTTGCTAATCTCTAGACCGGGAGATGGAAGGCGGAAAAAGGCCCGCAATGTTTACCTTCTAACGGACTCTCATCAAATTGTTTGCCTTCTCAGTCCCTTGGCTATGAAACTTGAAATTTTCATTAAATATATTTTTTATTGATTTGTCGCACTTTTCAGAGGCGTCAGACCTTCTTTATACCATGCACAGTATGTGAAGTTCATGCAGTTTCGGCTCGTTTTTAACTTTAGAATCCTTGCTGTTAAAGCAGCTTAAATCGTCTATCCCGCTCGCCATTCTCATGTCTTTAGCCCAATTCTCGTTGGTGAGAACCCCTACTTAGTGGCATATTTCATATGCCAGATACAAAATCTTAAATGATTTACTTCATGACTCTCATCGCAATGATTAGTAAATGAAAATGTGATTTAAGTGATCATAAATGTAAGCGAGTGAGTGCGATTCACGGCTTCACCGCCTGCATATTGTTCACCATTTCTGCGTTCTTTGTTTCTTTTAATTCTAGAGGTACCATATAGAAAATAATGAATTTCTGACGGAGGTACGGAGGAAGAAAAATGCATATTGGTCGATGGTACGAACTCATTTGGAGGCCGTATTACAGCTGAAATGCTCAACTGTGGTTTCAACGAACAGAATAATAAGATGCTTTCCCCCAGTTTTTACATGACTCCTTTGTATCGAATATGTAAAGGCTTCATACAGATTCAATTGAAAAGTTGAGACCACCCTATCGAGTTCTTTGTTTGGTGTCAATCAAGAACGGATAAAGTGTCATGACCATCGAGGCTGGTAAGATGAGGATTAGGCCACGTCAATATTGTAGTTTTTTATGAAGTAACCAAAACTCTAAAATACTTAAATATTGGACCAAGCCTGTCCAAATATTATTTCTGGAACAAGACAACAAATATAAACGCGAAGATTCCATAGTGACGGAAAAGAACTTTGGGAGAAATAATTACTTATGCTATCCTTAATATTTTTCTTATATAAGCTTCAGGTTGTTCAGTTTGGTGTTTGGATTTATTCAGTGCATTTTGCTTTGTAATATTTTTTTCTGCGTGAGAAAAGGGACATTTTTAATATGGCCTTATAATATCTTATTCCAGTATCGCGACATCGCATTTCTATTGTACTGATTGGGAAAAAAGCATACAACCTTTTCAGAACAAATGGAATCGTTGACATGCCCCAAAACTTTTAATGAACTTGACAGGAATAAAAATCCTACTACACGGTGTTGTAGGTTCGAAAGGTGGTGTCCATCGCTTTCTAGCGGATCGCCTCAGAACGGTATATTTACATATACCTTCATGTTTTGTTTTGAAATTATTCCTCCAGGGTAGACAAGGATGGGTAATTTATTAACACTTAAGTGCTCAAGCTAAAAAACTTCCGTTAGTGCCCAAGGGGGGGGGGGGGGTCCTAGGACCCAACCCAGATAACCCAACAACTTTCCCGTGGGAGTTTGATCAATGAAACTACACAAATAAATGGGGGTCACGTAAGAAACACACTACCCACAATAAAACTGAAAATCCGAACTTTGACCTATGACCCATGCCACATGAAATTGTCACTCTTCGAAACAGAGTGGGTCCGCACATTTCCATCCTCAAGCAACTCCAATATAAGGTTGAACAAATAATTCATTATACTACTCTAGAATAACCAATTAAAAAAATCATTGCAAATATCGCCAAACTTAACCAATCTTGTATTCTTTTTCTCAGAAACTTCAAAATCGCTATTTTTCCATAGACTTTACACGTTAAGAGCAGGGCATGACACATTCAATTGATGCTATCATCATATAAAAGGTTATTTGATTTAGTATTAATTAATTATTAATTATTACCCGTCCTACGGTATATATCTAAGCAATGACTCCAAGATTTTAATTAGTTTAATTTTTTAATTAGTAAAATATCTCAATTTCTTCACTTCCGTTAGTGCCCACGGGGGGGGGGGTTCCTAGGACCCAACCAATTATTCTAATGAAGCCGTCGGGCAGATTTAATTTTTTTTTTGTATCAGGAGAAGCGTTTTCATAAATCATACAATTAGCAAAAAAACTCATTGAAAAATTTGATTGCGTAACCGAGAAATCGCAAAAAAAAAATCCAATGTTGGGTTCTTGGAACCCCCCCCCCCCCCCCCCTTGGGCACTTAAGTGTGAATCTTTCCTGGATAATGGCCAGCGCACACAAGTGTTTTTGAAAAAAAAAAACCCCAGATTCACTTGGCCGACTTCGAACCGGCCGACCTCCGTATTACTAGTCTAACCAACTGACCACAAGACTGTGTTGGTAGAAGAACGATAGAGATCATCTATAGGGTTAGGTTCGAAGGTGTCCATCGCTTTCCTAGCGGATAGCCATCCAACGGATATTTACATATAACATTCAAGTTTTGTTTTTGAAATTTTTAACTACTTATTTTCTCCGGTAATACAAGGATGGTTATTTCTTACCTATTGGCTAGCGCTATTACATCATCGGCTGAGTTGTCAGGTCGTTTTTTAATTTCAAACAATGTTTTGTTTTAACCATAACCCATTGGTTGCTTTTGTTTTGGCACTATTATCCATAATTCTTTCAGTTTGTTGATTGAAACCTGCACCATTGTTTTTCTCCTGATTTTTTTGTTTTGCTTTTTTGTATGAAAACATGTGAACCCTTGATAAATCCCTTTAATCTTAGACGAGGTCTGTAATGCCGAAAAAGTCACAATCCTTGCTTGCCCCCCCCCCCCAACAATTTAATATCGAATACAACCTACATTTCTCACGCGATCAACATAGGTAATAATCTTTTAATGTGGATTAGGAAAAGAAAAGTCTGTCGTTGTTTAGTGTAAGCCGCAAATATGTTCGACTGACTGCCAAAACATGCCGCATCTCATATGGAAGAAACTCATTATATTATTATGCGAGCTTTTATATAAACAAAGGTGAATGTTGACGCATATTTTGACTACTATAGTTTTTAATTTGGAAGCTCATATCCGCCTGCAGAAAAGCCCGTTAAACAAATCGGCCTCCTTCCGGAAATTTATACTCTGAAGAGGCCTACAATCATGAATAATGTTCAAATCGGACGTTTTTTGCTATACGCGCATAATCAACCACATTTAAGTGTATGCATGTTTCCAGTAGAAAGAGCCACAATCACAAACTGGTCGTGGTGTGGGGACGAAGTTGGGCGATCGAGTCAGCCCACCGTTTGAATGTAATTTTTTTTCTATATTGGAATATGTAGAAGATTAATGCTTGACTTTTTAAATAAACATATCATTAAAAATAAAGATAAAACGGATTTGGAGATGATTTCCTTGTTGGTATAAATCACTGTCATATCGTCGTCGCCTACACTGCTACCTGGATATCCCACATCCGGATCTGATTTTTTTTTTATTATAATACCCATATCGGAGTATATGCTTTTCTTAATAGGAATTTATATGGTAATGACGCAAATTGGGTAATACGATTACAATATATACCATCGCCAGGCGCGCACGTCCTCAGCTCAGCTTTCCTTTTTTCATTTGGAGCTGGACCTGATCTCTCCAAGTTTTCCTATCGTCATCAGCACTTTGTACGTCTAGCATCATAACGCAAGAATTGGTCGTGACTTTGTAGAGAGTGTCTGTTTTGAAAGCGCTCTGCCTTCTGTCATCACAACTGTAAGTAGAAGCTCTCTCATTGTAAGTCCCTGCGCACATTCTGTTATAGAGTACACATAATTTGGTAAATTTCGTGGTTTAGGGGCATATTTAGATGTTGGGTGTTAAAAGTCAAAGCACATTTAAAAAGTTTGAAACTCACTGCAGAAGCTCAGGCCGGGCTAGACTAATTCTTCAAGAGAAAACATGTATAAATCAGGCGCGGTATCCAGGATGGGGCGCAGCGCCTCCCGGTAATTCTGCAATTCGTGCATAATTAGCCTATTTGAGCTATTTTGGACCAGTTTACGCCTTTCAGCCCCCCCCGTAAATTTTGACATATTTTCAAATCCTTGATCCGCCATTGAACTGATTTCACTATTAAAAAACAAAAAAATTCTTTTAATTTGGTTTTGGATTAGTCATTTTCTTTTTTTTTTTTTTTTTTTCTTTTCCGCAAAGTCATAGATGCTTTGCATCACCCACCAAAAAACAAACACAAAACACACACCAAAAAGTCCGTAAATGTTCAACAACCAAATATTGAGTTGCACTGAGAGAAAAGTGTGTCTATACTTGTAACTCATACTCTATTGTCCACTCCATTTCATACTTTCATACTGAACTTTTTGGTCTAAGCTATTCCTTGTTTTTTTAATCTTGTTTCTCCATTTATAGAATTAATTTCCAACAAGAGTTGAAAAGCACACCAAATTTGGCTTATATTTTCAAATCTACTACTATAAATCATCTTCTTATCATGAGAAGGCAAAGATTTAGCAAGATCTAGAGTTTCCGAAAGTTCACCCAAAAGACAGGATTTATTACTCCAAATTTTTTCCTTTACCTGTTACTCACTCCACCAATTCTAAGTTTAACCTTGACACAATAAAAAAAACACACACAACACACAAAAGTGCTTCATCTTTTCGACCACTTTCTCACATAATGACATAAATTCTAATAAGCTTAATAAAGCTTCGATTTGTGGTAAGACACCTCACTTGATCTTATATTGAAAGATCTGACTTTAAGTTTCATGCTACGTTTAACCCCTACCCTCGTCTACCTGAGCCTCTTTTTGTAACAAAACTCCCGAAGGGGGGGGGGGGTTGTTACCACCCCCCCCTGTGGATTTTCGTTACTGAACTTCCTATTCCTGTAAATTTAGATAGCTTAGAGTTTCTTCTTTCCATTGGTACCAAAATACTTTTTACAACCTAACATCCCATTATGACGTCACCATGACGTCATTTTTTGAGGAAAAAGTACGAAAATACTGAATATAGGGTGGGGATGGAAAAGTGATATTCGCAAATTTTAGCGGACCCAAAACACCTAATAGCTCAAAAATGCTTGTCATTATATAAAACTAGTCATTCCCATCAAGTATAGAGTCAAAAACCGCAATGGATGAAAATTGATTTCCAACCTTTTGGCGGAAAAAATGAAGTTTTAACTGTGTGTGTCTATGGAAATGGCACAGTTTTGCTGACATGGAAATTTATGACGTCACTGTGACGTAATGCTCGGCATGTTGGCGTATAATTTTTGGTATCAATGGAAAGAGGGGAGGACCATAGCTATCTATTGGTACCAAACATCAAGTAGTCTGTGATGTTCTGTGTTGTGTTAGGCATGTTGGTACTTCTCTTCCGGGAGGGGGGGGGGTGGTTGGTTACCACCCCCCTAAATCGATCACTTTGGGATAAACTGATCTACCATTTACCCTGGGTGATTTGTTTTTGACGATTAAAATGAAGCGGAAGAACATGTGCAATTGACAATTACATTAAATAATTTGGATCCAAAAAAGGGGGTTTTAGAGCCGGGGAAAAACCTGAAGGGGGGGGGGTGGTAACCAGCCCCCCCCCCTTCGGTAGACGAGGGGTTAAAAAGGTAAAGAATAAATACTATACCAATCGTTCCTGGTGTATATTAAATGCCATTTGATGATTTACTTTGAGAATGGGAGTTTCAAAACCGGGGGATGATATTTGATAGTCTATTTGTTAGTGATATTATGAACCCATATAGTATAGTCTCAATAGCAAAAACAAAACCACTCCATACAATACTCTCTTTTGAAACCCTCTTTCATTTAACTTCCAAGAGGCGGGACAAGCAGCGATTTTTAAATCCCTTCGCCTGCAAAAATAAATTATTACCATCCTCATCTGTACAAATCATAATAATTTCATGCCTCCAAAAGTAAATCTTGAAAAAAAAACAGGTTACCATAAAACCCTTGTCGTTATTCCAAATACACTGAGATATACTCTTCAAACATTTGCCTTTGTAGTCAAAAAGTCAAGTAAAATATAAAAATTTCTTATAAAATACAGGAATATACTTCCAACTATTTATCTGGTTAGCATTTACAGTACAATGAAAAATTACTTCCCACCATATGGCTGAATAAACACATTTAAAAAGATCTTTCCAAGCAGCTTAATTATTACCATGATTATACTGATCTGTGTGTCCATCTAATTTTGAGGGCCTGAAACAAGGATTTAATGGCCATCATTTTCAACCCGTCCCCCTCATATCTCCCATTAAAAGTTTTCCTCTTTCCAACCTCTACCAACCCTTCCATAAGAAATCATATAAGATTTTTTTTTAAACACTTTTTAGCTTGGAATGTAACTAACTGAGCAGATAAATAAACTGAGTTAAACCAAAGTTTTTATCAAAGTATTTTCCCTGATAAATCAACTTTCTCATTTTCCATATCATTCCAATGGGTTTAGATTTTAATTTGGGGCTCAAAATATCCCTTCTCTTTGGCTTTTGCATCATACGAAAAATAAACATCCAAGGCTTTAGTTGGTGTATTTGGCCATTCCACATCAAACGGCTTATCATTACTAAATCTCCTTGAACCCAACCATAATTACGACCTTTAGAAAACCAGCTTATGCTATGCTTATGCTTATGCAGATTCGGTGATGCAGTGAGCGCGCCCATGCCCAGCTGCTGTTTCATGAATGTACCGGACTTTTTTACAAAACTGTTGTCCGGTCGTATCGGAAAAGGATTGGCAGAAAGAAGCCTGGGTAGCGTCACCGTTTATTTACTTTTCATCAGGATATAGCTATACCCGAAACACTACATATTTTTAAGACACATTTTTTAACAATGTGAAACAAGGGTAAACGTTGGGCCTCAAAACGGTTTGTAATTCATCTATTAGAAACTTTAAAAACTTAAACAGCTTATAATCCGATCTGCCAAGGTTTTGAGTTTTAACGTTTGGTTATTCTTTTAAATTGGCATTTCTTTAACTCAACATAAAAATATTTCATGATATTCTGTAAAACATTATAAAACGTATGAGTGATTTGTGGTAGCTGGCTCGTGGTTGGATTTGCTGCAATCGTAGTTGTGATTATTTTGGCATTTTTTTAAGGGTTTTTTTTTTGCTAGGAGTAAATAAGTTAATATAATAATTGTGTCATTTTCTCATAAAGGACTTGTGGCATGTCCTTACTTAACCTAAATGAATTCAATGTTTATTTTACTTTACCATCCGCTGATATTTTCAGGTGTCAACACATAGAGCTTTAATGTGAGACGCCTTACACTTGTACGTGAATGTGGTTATTCTTTTGTTAATACATGTACAAAAAACAGGAGCTTTTATGAGAGGCTTGCACCTTGTACTGGAATGTGAACTTTATTTTGTTACCTCAGGTGCAAAACACTGGGGAGCTTCATGCGAGAGACTGCTCTTAGTACGGTGAATGTGGAATTATTTTGTTAACTCAAGGTGCAAAACGGGGGAGCTTTATGCGAGAGACGTGCACGTTACGAGGAATGTGGAATTCTTTTTTGTTAACTCACTGTGCACACACTCTGGGGGAGCTTTATTATAAGAGGTGTGTCAAACTTGTACCTGAATGTGGAAATCCTTTTGTTGCCCCAGGTGCAAAACACTACGAGCTTTATGCGAGAGACTTGCACTTGTACGGGGAATGTGGAATCTTTTGTTGCATCAGGTGCAAAACACTGGGGCGCTTTATGCGGGAGACGTGCACTTGTAAGGGGGGATGTGGATTTTTTGGTCAACAAGAAATTACTGTTTCACGTAAGAAGTACACCATCGGAACTAACCTCAATCGATGTGTCTTCATAGAAAAAACACCAATTTGCATTAAATTTCCGGCTCGGGAATTTTTTGTACACAAGATCCATGGTACAATTTATAATACTCTAATTGTTCACCGCATCTAAACAAAAAAAAATTCCCCCCTCATCAATTGTCTGAAGCTTTGGAACTTTTAATTGTTTCTGCTGCGTGAATTTTCATTGTTTCTGTTTTATACACACTATTGAATCAATTATCATATAATTGATTAGTATTAACTCTGTAAAAGGAGTAACTTTAGTAAAAGAGAACGGTCTATTCTGGTCTTTTGTTTGGACGCCGAGATCAACAAACTACAGCATATTTTCCTTTATTTTTTGCACATTAAAATCGCAATAGGTATATAAAACAAAATTTGAGTTACTAAGGGCCGAAATATGAGCAGATTTTGTAAGTTTTATTTTCACCAAAACGCATATAAAACTTTACAAGAAGAAGAGCAGAATATCATAGGGGCCCTTATTTAAGGAGTTTCGTTTACCTCCCCACTACAGAAAAGGTTTAACACATTGTTATTTAGTATGGACCCTCTACATAAATGCTAGGTGGTATACCCTCAAATTGTTGTATCACTTTTTCAATAGGGGCCCATTTAAGTTTACACATGGGTCAACTTTTAAAATCCCCAAATCAGTTAAATGTATGCCATATTGTCCAGCTAATCATAAGATTCCAAAACATGTATATTTTGACCACCTACGACCATTGGTTTTGGGAGTTTATAAGGTAAAATGGTAAAAATGGTAAAAAAGGTACATCACGATTTGTACAGGGGTCAATATTAAAAGTTAATCTGATTATTTTTAAATACTTGCAAGTTATTGTCCCCTGAGGTAGGACTCCTAAAAGGTATGTTTTGTATTATGTTAAATGCTTTCTTACGGAGATAAGGGTCAAAGACGGTCAACACCAGTTGGTATGTTGACGCCTATGACTTTTGTCGCATAACATGGTACCTATGCATTGCCGTGGTACAAACTATTCTTATTTTGACTCATTAAGCATAGATGAAGCAACTTCTGTCATTTTCAACAAACTTGGAGCAACTTCCGATTTCGACCCCTGTACAAATAGAAGTTGACCTTTTTTCCATTTTAGCCATTTTTACCCTCTACCTCATAAACCATTGGTCAAGATGTACAACTATACATTTTTTTAATCCTTCTGACTAGACGACACATGGCATACATTTCCACATGATTGGAGCATTTTAAAAGTTTTCTGTAGTGAGGGGTACACGATGATGTTTGACCTGGGTCCTAGCTCCTCCACTATATGTACTCTGTCGTGTCCGACGAAACTACATCATATCCTGTATAACTCCCTTTGCTTAATACAGAGTTTGTCGGTTTTGCACTTCAGTTCATTGACGATATGGCAATCAGTTAAAACCTGTATTATAAGGAAATCATAAGGAACAGTATGGTCATAGCCAAAGATAATGGAAAAAGATTATCTTTGGTAGTAGCAATTAACCAAGCTTATATTTATTGTTCACATATTTGGGGCAATTCACCGATTAAAAGGCGTAATTTTGGGCAAGATCTATAATTCCCTTTTTTTTGCCAAAACATGGCTATAATCACACAGAATTTAGAAACAACACTGACACACGGATCCCTTTTGTGGTTGCACAATTTTGGGTCAAAGGTCATGTGAAAATATTAACGGTAAAATTATTATAAAATCTATACATTCCTCCTTCTGTCCCATATCAATTGCTGCTCAACATGCTTAGAAAACTGAATCACTGACCCAAGAGTGGCCCATTGGGATGTTTTGGGGTCAAAGGTCAACTTATAACACGTAAATGTTCCACGGCTAGGTCCCGTGCTCTGTGAGCAATTAAACTTTTCTACGCCACATACGCGTTGCTACTAATACCAAACACTTTAGAGTCTTTGGCCCCTTCGCTAATATCCCTCGTCCCCGGTACCTAGTTTTACCGGCCAGGTAAAAACTCTTCGGTAATTGAAGAAAGCGCTATTTTCTCTTTTATCTTGGGAAAAAAGGTGTTGCGATTTGATTTTGAGCGAAATATGGACCCGTTAAGGTCGAACCATATAAACAGTATTCTATTGGGGACTTTAAAATCACATTTTAGCTCGTACAACCATCAAAATGGATTGAATATATCAAGCGTGAAGGTCTTACATAATTTGGGTTTTAGGTCAAGTCATTTAGTCAAGATGAAAACTTCTAGTCACTTAAAACTGCTTAAAGGTGGGTGACCCGATCATGGTTCGCATTTTCATATTTTTTTCGTTTTTCCCCTCACATGGAAGCATATCACCGAACTTCTCATATACATTTTGAGTTAAAGCGGTCATCCGTTTGGGATAGTGGAAGAAAAAAATAAAAATTGGCCAATAGAACAGTATGTGTCGGTGGTGTTAATAAAATGCGGCATAGACCTATTCAATAGCCAGCCATGTTGGGGACAAGATAGCCTAATTCAGTACAAACATACATTCCCTGTCAATGATCCCTGTGCATTCGTTAATCATGGATCGATTTGACAGCTTAATTAACGGGGGTCTCACAAGAATTACACCCTAACTATTGTAAACAATAACTCAAAGTGAAGTATCGCATTTTTGGATAAATTTAAAAAGAATCTTTAAACCTCAATTATTTTTTCATATTTTAATGCAAACGCACTCGATTCAGTTTGCAGTAGTTTTGAAGAATAATCGATTATGTAACCCATACATGGCATCCCTTCCAAGTTCTCCTGTTCTTTTCTCCGCCTGACAAACAGGCGAGAAATAATCATAAATCTTTCAAATTAATAAAACAAAAAATTTTTCTTTAAAACAAAGAAATACTGATATGTTGCAGACCAGGTTAAATAATATGCACATACATTTACAAAAGAAATTACATCTTTTCTTTTCACTTAAAAAATTGAAGAAATTGAAGAAATGTCAGTGACATCTTCAGTCTTTTGACAAATTACTTTAATACCATTGCTGAATCGCAATCCCAAGCAAATTCCTTTTGCACTTTATTATTTCATATCATCAGGCCGCTTTCTAGAAAAGTTATGCTTTGAAATTAATATTGAAAACGAAGTAAGTTTGATATTCTTTGCGGTTGTGCATTATAAAATAATCTAAAGACGGTTTTCAACCAAATGTTACTTTTTTCTGTTTGCTAAGAATGAATCAGATATGTAATTTTCCGTTGCATAAAATGCGTTCAAGATTTGTATATCCAGAATGCCAACAAATGCAAAGTATTGGTGGCAATTGTTACGTCTGCACCTTTGTCTTGAATTTAGATGAAGACTTTCGTCTGATACCGCATGTTCTATAACGTTCGGCTGTTCTCCTCCTTCTGAACTCTTGTTAAAATTTGGACTTTTTCACCATTTTCACGGTTACTTTTTACATTGTTCAGATTGTCTTCTCTTGGCAAGGAGGATTTCTTGGAAGCTTATTCTAAACTCCTGCCGACCAGAGTAATGCTATGACCAGTTTCGGTATAGTCATAGCAAAAACCAAACATGGTAATAACAATGATCATCTGTATTAGAAAACAGAATGACAAATGTTGACCAACCATCTTGTGTCGTGCCAGTACTATCATATACACGAGTATTATATATTAAACAAAGGCGGGAAGTTTGAATTGCACTCAAATCATGCCTTTTTATTTTAAATGCGGAATCCACCATCTTATTGGAATAAGACTCTATTTGAATAAAAATAGTGTGAATAATCTTAAAAATTATTGATGAAATCTCTCATTCATTCTTACAGTTGCATTCTAGGTCAACCAACTTATTTCACATTTTCAACAGCTTTTATTGGTATTGTTTTCTATAAAGATGATCATTTTTATTTACCATGTTTTGTTTTTCGTGTTGATTTTTGTTTTAATCACGGTAATTGTTTATTACGATAATTAAACGAACAAAATGACATTGAACTCACACAAAGAATTAACAAGGCCGTTTCTTTGGGAATGAAAAGAAGACGCTTGAACAGATAACACAAGTAACTCCAGTAGTTTAACATCAAATCTGCTTTATTGTGAGCAAACATGGAAGGAGTGTCCATTGATAGATGTTACATATCGCTTATTTCTTCAAAACTATTGGACCGAATCGAGTGATGTTTTACATCAAAATGTTAAAAGGTAATTGTAGATTCTTTTTAAATTTAAAAAAAGAAAAAACCTAAAAAATTAATTTTACTTTTTTTTTGAATTATGTTCGCCTTTAGTTATGGTGTAATTCTTTGATGTAGTCATCTTGTCCACCAACATGTTTTTGGGGGCTGACGGTCATATTGACTACGGTCTTACCCATTGGAGCCGTTTCAGTTCTAGAGGAAAGTATCCCGGGCTTAAATTTTCCTGGGGTAATAAGAAAAACAATCTTTGATACTACAATTGACAATTTTTGATGTGGGTGATTGGTTGTCGATCGGGTCAACCACCTTTAATTCCAAATAAGTGCGATGAATCTGAATTTTTTCGTTTTGATGTAGTAATGTTATTCTAGTGATGTAGTAATGTTTTGGTGTATACAATGTAATATTAAAAATGCGGATCCCGAGTTTTTTTTACAAAATTTTTTGATTATATAATATTTACAGCCGGGTGGCCAATCACGAGCGCAAGATTTGCGATAACAGTGGACACCAATCACATTGCCTTGCTGTTTGATTGATTCGGTAAGTTTGTTCACAGATTCCTGATTTATTTTCCGATTATTGACCTATTTCAAATAATCGCCCCTCCAACAATGGGACATGGGCCCCACGTGGGTCATTTTGGGCTACTTCCTGGGCCCCTCATGGCTTATTGTTTTAAAATTCCAACTATTCATGGGCATCACTTCATCTCAAAAAATACTAACATGGTTACAAATACTTATCTTGATTGCATTCGAACCGGGGACCTCATGATCTAAGTCTGATGCTCTACCACTTGTACTTACTGACAAATTGGCATCAAATTAGATTATTTAAAGGATTGCTGAAGTTAAAATGATTAAACTTGTATTTATGGCCCTCATATTTCGACAGGATGAGTTAGTTGACCTAGTTAGATAAAGTTAGATAATTATTTGATAAAAAGAAGTGAAAAATAAAACATTTTATTTACCCACACTGGGCTCAAACTGGGCAGCCCTGGAAATGCTATGAGTAAAATATACTCACCGGCCAATTGAAAACCTACAATGGCCCCCTTTTGGGAAACCCACTTTTAAAGCCCAAATAAAGACGGCCTATCAGTTCCACTATAGCTCAGCTTACCCACACAAAACACACATTGGCCCCAGCACGGCAATGTTGGAGGGGAGTGGTAGCTGTTTTCCTGGTACCAGTACTAGCTGTCCCATGGCCGGGTTTGCCGGGACTAACCGTCACCCTCCAACGGATTTCTTAAACGGATCTGATGAGAGGTACTGGTTACCTGTCGGCTCTGCTAAGGCGGCCATTCACAAATTTACGACGCGAGAAATGTCATCCGGTCAATTATCTTTTACTTTAATAATTCCTCACAACGTAAGGTGAATCCTGCAACACCCTTTAACGGGTCCAAACCGGGAAAAATTTATAATTGTCAACAACCCAGAAGAGCGACTAAACTCATACTTCGTATTCAGTGAAAATTTTAAAGACCTAAAGTGATTTGCTAAATCAGTAAACCGAAAAAATCATCAAAAATCAGATTTTTTACATAGAAGTACAGGTATCCAACATACCTGCAAATTTATACGACCAGTAAGCCACCTAAATAAGGACAGAATCGAGATTGTAGTCATTAACTGTTCCTTCGGACCCCTACTACAACACGTAATGGAATAGAGAATCGTATCTTGGAAAACTTGCCGTTTTCTTCCTTTTCTGTCAATTCTACAGCTAGAAAATGTAACTTATGATAATTACCGCGCGACTTATCCTTCCTACACTTTGAAGCGATTCCTGCAAATTTTCAAATATTTGTTCAAATCACTGATAGTGTTTTAAATGTTTGTTAGCTAGCCACCACTGTTAACTGACTGTAACTTTTTTGATCAGTGACGATAACGATTTTTTTTTCTCCAAACGAAAATGTCTGAGATTAACCCGATGATCGTACAGTGAGGGTATGTCGTGAAACTCTGAGTAACGGTTTGCTTTTCCCAGAGGTCTATCTTTGAATTTTTTATTAAAGGAGGATGGGTCCGATTTAAGTATAAAGGTTTCCCAGTTCGTTATAAAACCTTTTTCCTTAAATTTCATATCTCGTTACAGTTATTTTTTCGTCCCATGAAACCGAAATGTGCATTTGTTAAAGCCAATTTCGTCTTGGTTCAATTATAATTAAACATTTGAAATCAATAAATTTACTTTAATTTTCATGCAATTTCGTCAAGAAAAATTTACTTGTATCCATGGGTCATCATCAGAATGTACAAGCATTTTCGGCCTTTGGTCATATAAATTTTCACTTTCACTCAGTTTAGTTCGTCTCGTGTGCAGTATATAAGGCCATGACTAAAAGGTAGGCGCTGAGTAAATCAGGCCAAATTTATCATATTTTTTCGGTCTTTTTCCTTTGTTTATAGACCAAGCCCAAAGAATCAGATAAAGATTAGGAAAATAAAAAGAATAAAGAAATAAAAATAATGATATAAAAAAGGGGGCAAAAGATAAATGATTTGAAAGAAAGTAAAAAAAAAAAGATGAAAAGCAAAATGATTGTGAACGAAAGAAAAAATAGGTGAAAGAAATAAATAAATTTCAATAGCTATAGGTAGGGTTTTGATAAATTTTTGCTGATGTTGTAGGCCTAACTCTTAGTCACGGCCTATACATACATCACAAGAGACAATTTGTTTTTATACTGAGATAAATGTGAAATTAAATGCCAAAGACGAAATTGGTTTTTACCAATTCAGAGATGGGCCAATGGGTGAGATCAAATAATGCATGTTGATAGGACCGTTATTGATTCGCAAGAATCCATCACAGAATTCTAATGCTTGATCCGTTTCTGTTACTTCAGATCAATGTTTCTTTTTTCTCAGTAAAATCTAAAGTGCCTTCATAAATAAGTAAAGAACATACGTAGGAAACACTCAGCTGGAACACATATAGCTGGTATTCTGAAAGGGAGACTAACTTTAGACCTGGGCTTAAACCATGGTATCCTACAAGAGTGGACCTTTTTCGTTCCAAATGATGTGAAAGTTAAATGTAATGGGTTAGAAAATTCATCAAGTATGGGCCGCTCAGCCCATCCATGTGGAATTTTCTTACCCGTTTCAGCACATTTTAGAAAAAAGGGTCCACTCTTGTAGCCTAACCCTGGTTTAAACCCATGTCAGATTAGTCTCCCTTTCAGAATACCAGCCATAGACATTATCAAACAATAATTATTGCACATCTTACATACGCATTTGTTGTGAGCTAATAATCAATCATCTGAAGAGAACTATCATTAGTTTCTCACACATTTTAGTGCCAATTTAGTTATCCTTATCATGATGTTCACTATTAACAGGTTCTTGCTTACTGTTTGATTATCGCTTGCTTTATCATACAGGTCTATCAACATGCCTGCCTTACTTTGTATCCCACTCTGTGAAAAGTGGCACAATTGGTATCGCACACTCTCTTAGATTATTAGCTATATCTCTGGATTCTAACGACCACTCAGATCTGGAATGTATTCAAAAGAGACTTCATTGTGATATGAGGCCAAATATCACGTCCTATTTTATTTTTTTCACCTCCACGAGGGCGCTTTTGCCTTACATCATTTTTGTTGGGCACACTGTATAGCAACCAAAATCAATTTGTTAGAAAATTGAGGTAGTATTATCATGAAATCGGTAATCCTTTGACCAAACATTGTCTGCACCTTATTTTTAATGTTTTGTTTATTGATTTATTCTTTCACAGCTGGTTTGCCTTAAAAGGAACGAATCTTCACTGGAACCCATCGTGTTTTCTACCCCTAGTTCAACGCCTAGAAATCGGAGCTTTTCTCAGTCTTTTTGAATATCTAAAAATCTGAATATTTGTTTGTGTTTACTTATATCACAGATTTTTGTATGTCTTTATAACAATATAAACGCAGGCACCAAGCATATAGTAATAGTGTTCGAAGAAGCGCGCACATTTCAGGGCTATCCCATTTTGCAATTATTTTAGCTGGGATCAGGTAGTCTCTGTCGCAATCATGGATCACATTTGCGTTATGGCCTATTGTACTGTCCTTTTTATGTCCTTTTCGTCAACTCATCTTTCGTTGTAGCAATGCATTTACACCACCTAGCTTACACTTTGGCATCAAACGAGCATTACCGTAGTTTTCTACTGGTTTTTCCATTAGTTGTCGATTCTGTAAAACACCCTGCAAGTCAAATGACGTGGTCAATGCGTGTGACGATAAAGAAATTCTACTTTTAAATAACCCTATACAATCAGATGCTACATAAACAAACCAAATTGTGATGGTACCACTGTTACCATACTAAACTCAACAGGCATATCTGTTAAATTATTAAATGCTAGAGTAGTAGCATATAGACCTATTTTTACGTTGAAAAACTTGGGAAATCCTACAAGAGTGGACCTTTTTCGTTCCAAATGATGTGACGTTAAATGTCAATGGGTGAGAAAATCCTCAATGATGGGCCGGCATAGCACCATCCATAGGATTTCGCTCACCCGTTCAGCACCTTTTAGAAAAAAGGTTCCCACTCGTCGGCACTAACCCTGTTAAACCCAGGTCTGAAGTAGGGTTAGTATCCCATTTCAGAATAAGGGCCATAGACATTATCAAACAAATAATTATTGACACTCTACATACGAATTTTGTTGTGATCTCAATAATCAATCAGCCTGACGAGAAGAGAACTATCATTATTTTCTCACCACATTTAGTGCCAATTTAGTTATCCTATCATGAATTCAATTACTTAAACAGGTTTCTTTGCATTACTGTGTGAATGATCGAGTGCTTTTATCAATAAGGTCTATAAACATGTCTCTACTTGTATCCCACTCGTCTGCTGGAAAAGTGGCACAATTGGTATCGCCCACTCTCTTAGATTATAGCTATATCTCTGGATTCTAACGACCAAATCAGATACTGTAAATAGTATTCAAAAGCCAAGACCTCATTGATGATTGAGGCAAATGATCACGTTGTCACTATTTTATTTTTTTCACATCCAACTGACGGGCGCTTTTGCCCTTACATCATTTTGTGTGGGACACTGTATATGCAACCAAAAATCAATTTGTTAGAAAATTGAGGGTAGTATTAGGTTTATTCAGGAAATCTGAGCTTTGACCAACATTGTCTGCCCCTTATTTAATGTTTTGTTTATTGATTTATTCTTTCACAGCTGTTGCCTTAAAAGCGAACGAAGAATCTTCACTGGAAACCAATCGGAGTGTGTCTTCTACCACTAGTTCAAACGCCTATAGAAATCGAGCTTTCCTTCAGTATTTTATGAATATCTAAAAATATGAATATTGTTGTGTTACTTATATCACAGATTGGGTATGTCTTTATACAATACTACAATATAAACAATCAAACCAAGTATAGTATAGTGTTAGAAAGAAGGCGCGCACATTTCAGGTGCTACCATTTTGCCAATTTATTAGCTGGGTATCAGGTAGTCTCTGTCGCAATCATGGCATCACAAGTTGCGTTATGGCCTATTTGTACTGTCCTTTTTATGTCCTTTTCTCAACTCATCTTCGGCGTGTAAGCAATGCATGCTACACCAACCTAGCTTAACATGTGGCATCAAACGAGCATTAACCCGTAGTTTTTCTACTGGTTTTTCCATTGGTGTCGATTCGGTAAAACACCCTGCAAGTCAAATGACCTGTGGTCAATGAGTGTCTGACGATAAAAGAAATTTACTTTTAATAACCCTATACAAAATACAATGCGTACATTAAACAAACCAAAATTGTGATGGTACCACTGTTACCATACTAAACTCAACAGGCATTATCTGTTTAAATATTAAATGACTAGCAGTAGTAGCAATATACCTATTTTTCGTGACAAACTTGGGAAATCGCAGCACAAACTGCCCAAATGAATATATTTTGTTGCGTTGACGAGACTCCCGTATTGCTGCAATCCAGGAGAAACCAATTTAGGGTTCATTTCATAATACTGAGCTTATGCGTGAGGTCCGCCAAGGCAGAAGGTCACATGACAAAATGTTCGAAATAACAGTGGTCATCAAAGCTCAGATGTTGCTGTATGCACGGTGCATCATGACTGCATACGCAAACAGCAAGTAAATATAGCAAACACCCTCATCGGTTCCAGTACATCATGCCCTCATGGAACGCGTCATCAATCTGTTATCAAATGGATTCAATATTCGACCAAATGTCGATTCGTGCACCTGTAGTCTAGGATACAGAGAATGCTTTCAGCGTGGTCCTGAGGGAAGAAATAGTCACAATACCAATGTGAATTGATAGTCTATGAACAAAGACCTGACCGCCGTAATATTAGAATGGATTGTCATTCGCTCAAGCGGTTTGTTGTAATTAAAACGTTAACGCGTGTGAGTGATTGATACATTAAAGGTTTAAATTACAACACCAACAAAATTGCGGACTTTATACCCAGATATGTGCCGGCATTTACCTCTGTTAAACCATACTCTTATTGAGCTACAAATCAATGACAAATACACGCTGGACATATTTGAAGGACCGGGTGCACAAAACATTTACGATTGATTTAAATAACAACAACATTAAAAATTTATCAAATGAAATTTTCGATTACGACAACAAAAGTGTGTGGCTAGACCTGAGTGAGAATATTACCTCGCTATATTACCAACTGACTTTTCCTTTCATTACGTATATTGAGATATGATCAATATGATCACAATATACTGAGTGTATTTCCTAATGGTGTATTTGACTCATGAAGGAATTGTGGTACCTAGACCTGAATTACAATAACATAGATACTCCTGCAGGTTGCGTGTATTGGTACACTAAGAAGCGGGTTACCCTCTACCTTAGTCACAATTAAAATAGTCGCATACTGCCGGGGGTGCTTTGACTCACTCGTCGGGGTTGCGTACCTAGACATGAATCACAATAGCCATAGATAACTACCTGCTGGTGTGTTTGACTCACTAGGCGGAGGTCTCGCGTTGTATGTCCTCGACATGATTCACGCGATACATCAGGACACTACCTGCTGGTGTGTTTAAATTCAACGGATTACCCCCCCAAAAGGGTGCAGCACGCTCTACTTGAATCACAATAACATAGATACACTCTGACGCGGGGGGGCCCACCTGTTTTCCCGACTATCTCCTCCTCGCCCACTCTACCTCAGGGGGTGGTTGTAATCTCGACACTGAATCACAATAACATCAGTACAATATCTGTTGGTGTGTTTGACTCACTAAGGAGCGTTTGCATTTCATCTACCTGAATACAATAACATAGACCCACTACCGGCTGGTAGTTGAATTCACTAGGTGAGTTGTTTCACCTCGACCTGAATCACAATAACATAGAGTAACTACCGCTGAGTGTGTTTGACTCACAAAGAGCGGTTGCGTTCCTCAACCTGAATCCACAATAACATCAGTACACTACCTGCGCTGCTGGTTGTGTGTTTTAATCAACGGACCGTAGCTACAAGGGGTGCGTAGGCTCTCCCTGGCTCACAATAACATAGACACACTACCAGATGGTCTTGTGTTTGACTCACTGAGGCCGGTTGTATATCCTTCGACCTGAAATCACAAACATTGATACACTACCTGCTGGTGTGTTTGACATAAGGAGGTGCGGATTGCGTTTCCTCTATCTGATAACAATAATAGGTACACTATCTGCTGATGATGGTGTGTTTGATTCACTATAAGTGGCGTGGTTTTGCTTTCCGTGAATACAACACCTAGTCACACTCCCTGATGGGGTGTTTACTCATACTGTCAGGATTGTTTTACCTACCGACATCACAAATCATAACGACACTACCTGCTGGTGTTTGACTCACTATCGATGGTGGATGCGCTCTGCCTGAATCACAATAACATAGACACACTACCTGCTGGTGTGTTTTGACTCACTAAGGAGTGCGTGCCTCTATCTAAATAACAACACATAAAGCACACTATCTACTGGTGTGATGATTCACCTAACAAGGGTTGCGTATACTCTACTTGAATCACAATAACATAGTCACAATCCCTGCTGAGCGTGTTTGACTCACTGTTGTGGGTCAGTACTATGACTTGCACATAATGAACTGCACAGTCTTCCACATGGTGTGTTTTAAATAAGTTAGGGATTTTTGAGTTTATGGTGATGGGTTGCTACAAACTCACATGAGTAAACAATAAGCACTAAGTACATTCCTGGACGCGTCTCTTGACATGCAGTATCCTATCGGCGCATCACTTGACCTTAGCGGCAATGAATTCCACATATTCAAGGTGAATTGTCATGGATACACATGGTCGAGAACCCTCTCCTAAGTAACAGACATACAGTAGTGTCAGATAACTTCTTGACTCATTAACGAGACCGTACACCGTTTAGACCTCAGCATGAACACGATAGACAACATACCAGTGGCGTTTGACTACACGAAGTGAAGACACTCGACCTCAGTAAAAATATCTTGAATCCATACCAGATGATATTTTTTCTTAGTATACATGACTTACTGACACTTAACCTGACTGATAATAGCTGCGCACCTTGTCGATGGCGGTCTTTACCTCACTAGGCAGCTTGGTACAACTGACCCGTTCTTAGTTGGTAACAACGTGACGATTAATTCAGATTTAGGTCTTTTATTCATTAACTTCACGAAGTGCTTGACATCTGCAAGGATAACTTGGACCGATTTCTCCATAGTTTGTCGAGGTTACGAAAAATCTTACAAGTTTAGATGCATCCGATGGTAGTTTGAAAAACGTTCCCTTACAGACCTTACAAAATGTAAAAAAACACCCACCAATTGATAACCTCCACTATGAGTTTAGAAATGATTGTAATTTTGCCATCATCAGCACACAAACAAAAACAACTACAAGTGCCTCGACCTGAGGTGAGAATAATTGCACAATATCGCAATCGAAACGCTTTTAGCGGACTCGAAAATTTTAGAGATTCTTAGCCATTCAACATAATCGTTTGTTCGAAATGTCGAATACAAGCTTCAATGGTTTTTAAAAGAATGGTAATTTGAATATAATCACAGATTCTATTCAAAGAATAAGCCACGGTGTATTCAGTAATAATACCAATTGAAAATCTATTTTTGGGGGGACCTAAGAGGGAATGACATGTACCGAATAACAAAAAAGATGCGTGATTAGTTATCAGGAACAGATAAGTTTAACACTTTATTAGTAAAAAAATATTCAATATGTTGTTTTTTGCATGAAACAAAGTGAGTATTCAAGACCAAGCCCAGAATATCTAAATGCAAAGAATGTTGCGACATATTCTCTAAGGATGTCGGTATGGGGTTCTGGGTTATCCGCGTTTAATATTCAATGCAATAGCATTTTTTATGCGTTCGAGTCAAGACGACGACAATCCAACAAAGTTCAAACCATACTCGTCAAACCCTGGCGTTTGTCAGACCTATCATGGGTATCAAAATGCTAATATTAGCCCTTGCTGATTTGTACTATGGCGAGTATTTCATCCATGCCCATATTTGGAGCGAATACATTTGCTTGCCAAACTGACGGAATGTTATCAATCTATCCTGCGAGGGAGTCCATGGTGTATTATTACATAATAAGTATGACGTTTTCTAGGCGTCAAATCTCCATATTAACAATCGTTGGCTACAAGATCTACTTAGTATTTGCGTGCGTTAGTTTGGTGGAGTGTGGTGCTTATCAGTGTCATACCTGTTTAGCAAGTGACCACGAAAATATGGGTTTTTCTGAAGGTGCCATAGGAATTCAATTGTAAGGCGAAAAAAAAGAAAAGTAGCTATTACTAAAACCGAATCAGTACAGAGTTAAAAACCCCCCCCCAAAATAAGCCTTAGTTCCGTTGTCGTTGCTACCAGATTCACGATAGCGATATTTTTAGATATGTGACCGGCGTCGAGCTATACAATGGTCGTTTGCAAAAAAATGTTTCTTATGTGATTTCGAAAATATTGAAAGTCAACTGCTACCCTATTTCTCTATCGCTGGTTTTTTATTGTATTCACTCTTGGGTTTAGCCGTAGCTAGCATTTTGCGCTACGTACAAATCTTACATTAGTGCGAGGAAGGAAAATGGACCAAAAGAGCCACCACCATATCAAAAAGACCATGAGAATTACGCATGGCGAGGAAAAATGTTGGCGATAGTCTTCACCAGTTTTTGTTGTTGGGTACCGCTTTGTACACGGCGGGTGATTTTGCGCAATGTGAAGTTGAAGTAGTATTCCACCAATTTCCCTGAAATGTACGCGTGGCGTAGTTGGGTTTCATTTTACCATCAATCCTCATCAACCCATTTCTGTATACACTGTTTGAATGTATATCTGATCAATTAAAACAAGACGGAGAAGAAACCTGGACAAACTTTTGAGATGCAGGTTCGTGAATTTTTAAAGGACCACATTAACGGGGTTTTGCACCAACATATTCTTCGTTCACTAAACAAATTATATGGTCTCTAGATTTGTTGGCTAAGCTAAGTAAAGAAATCTGGCGCCAATGATGTTTTTTTCATCTGGCTCCTCCTGTAAGTTTGACGCGTTACTTACCACAAGATTGCGCTTTGTGACCAAATACTTAGACATGATGTGTGTGTGTGTGCGCGGTGTGTGTGTGTGTGCTAGTAGGTATGCGGCGTATGAGGTCGCCGATTGAAACAACAGAAAGTTGCTTTTTGGCCTCCGCCAATTGGCAGGGAAATAAACGCGCAGACACCTGCTGGTGCACATTATTCCACACAGATTTATATTTTATACAAAATGCCTTTAACTTTGACAATAAATATGCGGAGGGCAAAATGGAGCTAAATGCAACTTCCTGTGGTTCAATCGGCGACTATTCAACGATACGCCAGCCACTATCAATGTATAAATCCATATATTTCCATATTGACATGTGATAAAGATTAAAAAGATAATCAGGGAAATCGTCATTTTCATTTGACTGCTGAATCGTTCGACGTGTGAAAACCTTTTTTTCTGTTAGTCTGGTCGAGAGAATAACCTAATAAAAAAGTAATTTGAGGAAAAAAATCAGTCTAGTAAAATCACTACAAGAGGTATGATAAATAAAAAATGACCACCTAAGCCTTTTTGCGGCTATGCTTAGTATGGGCGTTCTTTTTAATCATTAATTTATACTAAAACAAACAAGTATCTTCTTGTCTAATAAAAGAATAACAAGTTATTAGATATATTTTATAGTAAACAATTGTTGAATAAACCCCGTAGGCTTTAAATATTATTATTGGTCTACGTCAACAGTCCGAGTCCAAAAAATAAACCACTTTTAGGAAGATATAATTGACCAATATGGGGAGGTATATCTATTCATTTAGAAAAAACGGCTTTACTTTGTGTGAACTCCATTGGAAGGGAGAAAATGGGAAGGTGAACAAAAATGTTTATATTTGCTCATTTTTCAAGCGATTTCTTACATTTTACGAATATGTAGTGACAAAGAATTGAGTAGTACGATTATGTCAGAAAGTTACGGTTGAGTGAACATTGTCAAGTTCCAGTGTCAGCAATTAGTCCATGCGCCAATTTATTCTTGATACACCCTGTATGTCAAGATTCAGGGATATTTTTGTCTAAGATTCTGGAAATGTGATAAATGCCTCACAGAAGCCACACTTGTATTGATTGTCAGAATATTTTTCCACTTTAATGTATAGTAATGTATTCAAAATTAATAATAATAATGAAAGAGGACAAGCAGCCATTTTAGACTGATCCGAAACATCGGAAAAAAAATCAACATCAAAATTCATATTTGATATTTTTGTTATTGGCATGGATGTGCTAACATTAACTTGCAAGTGGCTGGCTTGAAATCCGTGTTTTAAAGACACGGCAGTGCCTTTTTCTGATTCTGAATTTAGATACACGTATCAAAATTCCGACTTGATATCAAAAAAGCTTTCTCTGTGAATATCCGAATTTTGTTTAAGCATGATATTGTGCGCCCATGCACCGTGTACAGTTTGACCTCAAACACAAAGAATAGTTAAGTTTATTTATTCTGTATGGTGTAAACCACATCAGCTGCTTAGTGTAAATTTTGGACGCCATCCTGTTATCTATTTACGGGAGACTGTATGAAAAATATCTTCAAAATACTTCATTTTTTGCACAATTTGGTTTGGTGGGTTTCTACATTTGAGCAGTTATATGGAATTTACCCACTTATCCCTGATTTATCAGTTATAAAAAAATACTTTTCTACATTGATTTTCTCGTAAAGCATTAATCGCTGCTAATCCCTGTAAAATTTACATAGGTAAGCATGAATGTGTGGCGACTGTTGTTTTCTCGTTGTACCCTTTTTTGTCATATTCATCAGGGGCAGATAATTTGGGGTATTTTTTCTTTTCGAGAAGAAACATCGGCCTATATGCATAATTCAAGGAATTAGTAAGATTTAAGAAAAAAAATCATTATTCTTTACTGTTGTATGCGGACAATTACGGCTGACATAATTATTCTACCCGGTTAAAAGGAATGTGATCCGGCAGGAGCCACAGGCCGGGCTCCTTAGACAACGGATCGTTGTAGGCGTACTGTGAGTCCGGATGACTATTCTCCTGCCCACACCGGTAACTTACTCCTTTCCCGGAGGGGGGGGGGGGCTTGTGGGTCTTTTGAATTTTGGACAGGTACCCATGCTCGTTTAAAAAAAGGGACTAGCTGCCAATGCGGGACCGACCGCTTAGGGGATCAAGATTCACAAATAACCAGTTTCTCGTCCCGTTGATTGTGACCATGGTTCATTGATACCAATAGGAAAAGTAACCTAACATATCAGCAAAATAAAAACCTCGACATCTGTTTTTTTTTCTTGCATAGCACAATGTGTGATTTTTCTTGTATATTAGTTGTTTGTAAGGTATATCTTTTACTCATGTATTGAGAACAGGTCCGCAAGGAGTATTTAGGGTGTATTTTCACCGAGAACTAGTCATATTCACCAGAAACTGTCCCTTTAGGGGTATATTTCATTGATAATTGGTCCCGTTAGAGGTCACTTTCAGACCCCTGGAACGAGCATTTCTACCCAGCAAAACACCCCTGATAACCCCACTCTCTTTTACACGAATTGAACCCGGCCTCCGCTATTTCTTTCTTTCCCCTGAAAATAATGGTATTGCCTTGGTTTCATTCGTGGTAAAGAGAGTACCGGTGCGAAAGTAATCAAAGTCCGGCTGCGGGAGCCACAGTGCGGCTCCATATACGACAAGCGCAATAAAACAATTTGCTTGAAGAGTCAACTGAGTCGGGAGTCCCTATTCCCTTACCGTTGTAGTCGGAATATGAGTACGGCGGACTTTAAAGCAATAACAGCACATGTTTGAAGAGCGCCCCCCCCAAGTTTCAAAATTTTATATTTTGTAACTGTTGGTATTGTCTAGGAAACTACATCTGCGAACGAGAATGCTGCAAAAATATGCGTATTTATCATAAAAGAAGCGATTTTGTAATTAGAATTGGGATCCAGATTGTGCTTAACGGGAGAGCTGGAAATGTTAAGATTATGTCCGTCCATAGAATGAATAGTGACCAACCTTCATGAAAATGAACCTCTAACTCTGAGCTAACTGTACCTCCTGAACTCAATAAAACAACTAATAGGATGACGAGACACGTATATGTCGCTATTTCCCGGCTATTTCATATTGGAAGGCCGTTTCCACTCTCAGTAAACAACAGCCGTTGAATAATTATCACATAGACATTTTCGAGCTAGCCATTCACATGGTATAAGTTTACTATCGGCCGACCGGTGAGGGCAGTAGCTCCTGTACGTGTGTTCTTTTCGCTGTCTCACCGATGTATTTGCTAGAAAAGCAATTCCCACAGACTGCCTCAAGACTGGTGCCGATTGCCATTTTTCGAAAATCGGGATAGATTTTCATTTTTCATGTGATGTTTGTGGCAAGGTCTGGAATTCTCTGTACAAGTCTTGCTGCAGCCTAATAAAAAATCGTGGGCAGGGTTTTTGAATCGGAAGTTCGGCATGGACATAATAGCGGTTTTAGGAAGCGTTAGCGGCTATGAGCTGGCGTCGCAGCCATGAGTGTGCAGTTGGAAAGTGGTCGGGCAATCAGCCGTCGGCTGCCAAGGGGTACGATGCAAGGCCAATTGGACATGCTAGTAAGATTTCGGCAAGAATTCTTAACTACTGTGTCAGAAGCGAAGTGGGGGTCAGGTGGGAACGACCTTAAAGCTGAAAGACTCCTTTGTTAAACTATATTAGTGAACCTCGTTGAAAGAATTGGAATCTAAGCTATGTAGCGGGACGCGGCCCCGTGAGTCGCCCCGGAGGACTCGCGGTAAGTTGCAAGGGGCAAACCCTTGCGTTTCCTTCTGACTGACGCACGTGACCAGCTGTAAATCAGTTTTCTCAAGTATTTTATTACAACCAGCTTTCGCCTTGTCGTAGTTTATATCACAACGTCAAGTACCGCAGTTAGATAGAGCAAACTGTCTGTCTCCACGCACATCACATGGGGTGATTGATCATTGCTATCGTAAACATGAATCAACGCAGTGGGGGGCGTCACGCTGATGGGCAGGTACATGACCTCCGTGGCGGTGCTTCGCGCGCGGATTGTGGCACAGGCCTGACCTTTCATAAGAGATCGACGATTTTTATAAGACATTAACTTTGCATAAATTAGTGAGCTTGACGTAAGGGAAATTAATTTGTAGGCAAGAGCTATGGATAACTGCATTTGGGACATTCCATTTCTGATAAAAATAATACACTAATAAAATACAGGCTGAACTTCAGGCACATCCCTTTTCCACTGTAGGCTTTTCATGCTTGGAAAATTTGCGCCACTCAGTTTGTGGCTTTATGAGCGCACTCGACTCTCGAACTCGACTCGCTTGCTTCGATTCAGGCAAAGTAAGTTCAAAAGACATTAAATTAAAACTATTTAATTGGAATTGCACTTTTACAACAGTCGTCGCCTCAACCAACCACGGTGCATCCAATATACAAAAATAATCAAAAACAAAATCCTACAAAAAATCCTGAGATCACCGGGTCCTTCCGCTGGACTGCCTTGGACATTAGTCCTTTTAATACTAAAGCGTGACAAAACCTTTTTGACCCGCCCAATGGCCTTGCCACCATGGACGCCTCATAGCGAACCAAATTGTCCATAGGATTGATCAAATTCAAAATACCACTCTATTTGTTGACTCAGAGAGATTGTAGTCTTCACAATTACGAACGCATCGTTTATCGCACAGGACCCTGAGATGGTCTGACATTTATGCCAGTAAATTTACAAGGCTAAACAACCGCATGCTACCAGTTTAAAGAACATTGGATGGCAAGTAAAGCACATAAAAACGACTCAATCATTTCATGCAAGTTACAAGTTCATTTCTAATTACTCAACGTGCCATAAAGGAGACATTTCCAATTCATAATTAGCTCTCTTAAACGCAGTATGACTAAAATCAAATAGCCAGCAGTATTGCTCAGGAAAAAAGATTTTTGTATTCATAAGTAATATGTCACCTAGCTTTATTCACTGATATCTGTTGAGACATGCCCAGTAAACATGTAGATAGATTCTATGGCGTTAAAAGCTCATGATACGGGTCATTTTTTGTCAAATCATGTCCTTCGGAAAGGAAATTGAGGCAAAATGTGGTGCGATAGGAGCCAGATCTGCATGTCCATATCGTCGCTATACGTTTTGTTGTCATGAGCGCGAGGTGCTCCGGGGTTATCCTCGTGTGCGTTTGAAGGAATCGATCAGACATATTAATGAATGCGATTTAGGGATTTTTCCATAGTGCTCCACAGGAGTCTGGCAACCCCCAAAAACCCAACTCTAGTATCGAACTTCAGGCGTCCTTCCCCCCGGTTGAACACAAGGAGTTTGAGTCAGCTTCAAATATATATATAATATTATATAAATAATAAATATATTATTATTATATATACGAGGCGGGTCCCGGGTTTCGCGATCACCGGGTTTTGTTATCACCTGTGGCTGGAATGACGCCTCAGGGTTTTTGCGGTCCCTTTGGACCTTGAATGACGCCGACCTGAGGACTTGTCGGTGACCTTTCGAATTTTCTGTCATCAACAGTTGACCCGTTCATCACCCACGTTCGTCGTCGTCTGCTCGTCTGATACAAACACCAAGTTATCGCCCCATTTGACCTCTTGCTCCTTTAACCTTGAATGATCCCTGAAGACCTTGTCGTGACCTTCAAGATTTGTGGCAAATCAACAATGCAACCAATCCCCTCCAGTTTCATGTCCGTAATAATAATAATGATAAGCAACTTTTATATAAAGCGATGTACCCGCAGACGCGATCACAGCGCTTTACCAAAACATGAAATAATAGGAAAATAAGATTACAGATTGCAACATATACAAAAACAAACATAAGCATGATGGCATCAAATGACTACACTGATACAAAAATGGAAGGAGTGGAAAGCACTATTTTGGATAAAGGTGTGTTTTTGTTGCTGTTTGAACGATTCAATTGTGGCCGAGCTTCTCACTGCGACAGGTAAGTTGTTCGCTATTCATTGGCCAAAAAAGTAGACCAAGAGCGCAAAATGAGCCCCCCGTGTATGGGGAACCATTGCGATGGACTCCTCTCGGTTTCCCCCAGCCATTTTTTTCAAATGGCCAGCCATGCAGGACTCTACTTTTGGCTATATCCTCGGTCCCTGACACTCGAAGGGGTCCGAGGGATTCATGAAACCACTGATAACAATGATAGGACCATTCAGTTGCAGCAGACCAATCTGAAATTTTCAAAACGGCTGCCAATTAAAAATTCTATTACATACCTCCGTCTTCTGAGAGTTGCGAAGCATGATTCAGATGTCTGTAACCCATATTTACAAGGCTCAGGAATCCCAACAGATGAAGGTAACTTCTGTCTTTGTGGCAGGCCATTGTTTGTTTGTGGTGTGACTTAATTCTCCTACCGCTCGCTTTGAAGATAGGACAAAGGCAACGCAAGTATTGGAATTATAGTGTCAAAATTGGGCAAGTCATTCAGTACAACATGTGATAGTTGGTGGATTTGACATATTTGGAATGACATTTAGGCGACGACGGCCAAAACACAGTAGTGACAGGGTTGGTAGTGAACAAATGTGAGTGGTGACTAGAGTTGGTAGTGTCCATGGTAATGACAACAAGTTGGTGGTTACACATGTCTTTAGCAAATGTTCCCCTTGAAAGGCACCTATGACATAATTGACAATATCGATAAGGTGCACACTTATTCAGTCGTATGTACACTAAATTTGGCAAGTTCAGATTTTAAGGTGTGACACTGTGGTAGGCTGATGGTGTCATAATTGGCAGTGTCCATCCAGGACGCAGGTATGTTGCTTCCTGTCTGCGCGGCCGGGGGGGTGGAGGCCGGACGTCGGTCGGCTTCGGCTTCAGGTGGCCTGGTCTTGAACATCCGGTGGCACTTGTGGTGGTCCTGGCTGCCTGGAAGTTGTCCTTGGACCGTGCTCAATTTATGTGACCCACATCGGGGTCGTGTTGAAGCCCTCTCGCGGCGGCGCCGCTGTTAATGCCACATCACCTGGTGTGGCTAACTGATTCAACAACTTAAGTCCAAACCTGGTGTTTTAAAACACCACGTGAAACAATCTTGAAGACCCACCCTCCATTCTAGGCGGCTGACTACCCACAGAGACTTTCCTTATGAAGCACCGAAAAGTCTGTATCCCTCAGCTGAACTTGGGGTCTCACCCAGGCTAAGCGTGACATCATCATACAGCTCTCCAGGGAGCACGGAGTGATATCCTCCTCCTCCATAAACTCCACGCGAATCTGAAGAGAAGCTGCAATCGAAGGTTTTGACCTCATTTGCTTTTCACTCCGCACAACAGCTGGGATCGCTTTCCTATGTGAAGCAAGGCATACAATTGAGATCCCCTGCAATCTTCAATGAATTCGCTGACCGATCAAGTGGATACTTTGAACATGGGAACCCACTTCACCAACATTAAGCCACCACCAGCTGAGCAGACTGCAACTCCCTTCCAGAGTTGAGCGGAGCTCCTTCGTCTGCGGAGATTTTCAACTTAAAATACAGCTGGGGGATACTCCAACATTGTCAAGAATGGCAAAGCGGCTCTTGAATGGACTGAAGCCCAAGACCTCCACCTGCTGTTTGATAGTAAGGTCCCCTACTTTCTATATTCAAGCAGTTCATGGGACATGACCCTGTCCCGACCCTGTCCACCATTCACCAGCGCCTCCCATCCCGCCTGCTCCAGAACGGTCCTCCCTCGATTTCCTAGATCAGGTCTTTGCCCTATCCTGGTCACCAGTTACATCAAGGTCCACGGATCTCCAGACCACCCTCTACAGAAAGAGATGGAAATTTCCAGGAAAGCCAACTGGTCCACGTTCAAACAACTACCCAGCGAACTGTCATCCACGCTGCCATACCCGGCTTCATCTAACATCACGATGCATATCCTGACTTCTGCTCCATGCTCCACCAAGCATCTAAGCTTCCATTCCAAGATTCAGAAGGAATCCCTCAACCCCCTGTTGTGAACAAGGACTTCTACTAGTTTGACAAAGTGTATTGTAATACCAACTGCGATACTAGAGAGAATAGCAAGGCACCCCAGCGCTGGTCTGCTTGGCCCAAAAGAGACGCACCAGATGGGGAGGAGATGATATCCAATATCAAAACTTTTTTTTTACCCCCACTCAAGCCGCCCTGGCCTGGAACACCCATCAACAAGCTCACCT